>PVJH01002163.1:27445-169760 GCA_004026705.1 Nesogale talazaci | reverse complement strand
GACAGAGAGAGAACCTTCCACAGCCAACACCCTGCCTCCAGGCGCCTGGCCTCCTGAAGTAGAGGAACATAAACTTCTCCTGCTAAAGCCACCCACCGGTGGTACTTCTGTTAGAGCAGCACTAAATAACTAAAACAAAGATGGTCGCAGATAGCTGAGTCGGATCTTTCCCTCTGGAGTACCAGCTTCATTCCCACAAGGTCTTAAAACGAAATCACTTTCCTTACCTAGGAGAATCCATTTATTCCTGAACCGGCCCCACTCGTGGATTTTTTTTTAAGATTTTTTTTTCCTATGAACCTCATTGTAATAATTATATAATTTGATGTCAACTTGAGCCTCTTAAAAGTGAAGGGGTAGTGCCTGTCCATCAGGTCTCAGCTTGGTTACCTCATTTGAAGGCGCTACAAAGATAAATAGCTTACTAGAGGTTGACCCACTCTCTCTGCTTCATCTTCCAGTGGACAAGCCACATGGAGTTATACTATGAAGCTAGAGGGCTAGAACTGGAGAAGCCACGTGGAGACCCACGCCAGCTCTGAGATGTTTCCACTGCCACTGGATTCACAAGACTTCCCACCCACTGGGTTGTGATCTTCCTGCATTCAGTATCACTTTCAGTCTTACATGAGCATGAAGTTGGTCATACGAGCTAATATCAGACTTGTAGACTTGATCTGAACGGGGCTGAGATGTTTCTTAATATACAATTACACTTTGATATAACATTCTAAAACTCTCACACACAGAGGAATCTCCCTGGATTTGTTTCTCTAGTCTACCTGGGCTAACACACTCATTTTGACTCAGTTTCTTGCAGACAAATGTTCAGCTGTTAATTAAAAGTTCATTCACTCTCTATGACAGTTTCTCCTGAAGGCAGACTCTCAAATCTGATCCTGAGAGAGAGAAAGCAGAGATCAGTGATGTCAGAAAGGAAATCTCACTTCATGCATCTCCTGAGCAAGGGGATTTTTGATTACCCGATCTTCCTTCTATTTTCTGTGACTCAGTTACATACTTACCTCTCCAGATCTCTGTGGGGGGAAAAAACTGTAATCATGACATCAGCAAGACCATTCGTATCTGTCTATCTGTCTCTCTCTCTCTCCCTTTTCTATCTTTATCTTTGTAGGGAACAGTGGCTTACCTGCCATAAAGAAAATTGTCCCACAATTAAATTTTTGAGCACAAGACTGAATATCTACCACATGCGCTATTTATATTCATAGCTGCTTCTTTTTCTGAGTAGAAAGAAATAGGTGACTGTGTCAGGCAGGGTTCTCTCAGGGAAATAAAACCAGGACACTAGTAATTCTCTTTATATATTTATATAGAGAAGAGTATATAAGATAAGAAAGAAACAGTTAACTCTCTATAAAGCAGTACAGATCACTCGGTGCAACTCACTTGCGTGAGGCAGCTAGAAGACTGGCAGTCCTTCAAGTCTGGAGGGCCGCTGAGTCGTCCTCTGTAGAGCAATTCAGGCTATCTGGGCACAGGCAGCAAACAGCAGAGCAGGTCACCAACAGTCAGCCAGATGACAGAGTCCAACAGTCCCCAGCTCAAGAGATGTATATCCCAGGAGCGGGGCGAAGTAGGGCTTGAAGGAACCGCAACTCACAGCTCCACAGTCCATGATTAAGTGTCCCACAGCTAGTTTTGCTTGGAAGTCGAGGCACAGGACAAACAAGGCAGCCTGCTGGTCTGAAGATCCAAAAGCAAGAGAGCAAGGGTGGAGCTTGCCAAGCCTTTTCTATCTCTGCCCTTCAATTGATCGCGTGTGTTCATTGGCCGTGTCGCCACAACAGACCTGCCTATCGTCTTTGGCCATGTTGGCACCACAAGCTTACCTATAACAGTGAGTTAAGCCTCTGATGAGCTTGTGAAACTTTTGGTGATACTTCTTTCTTTCTCTCTTGATTTGTTGATTTCTTTCATTGATTTGTTCTTTGTTAAGCAAGAAGATTTATCTGAGGAAACTTGTCCATAAGTAAATGATCATATTCCATGTACAGTAACTTTCCTGAGGGACTGTGTTAGTCTGTATAAACTAGAAAAACAAATCCACAGAAACACACATATATATGCATATATATATGAGAGAGTTTTATATATAGTGTAAGTGTACATACAGAAAGCATCCCAACCCTGTCCAGTCCAGTTGATAAATCCAACTTAGTCCTTATGTCCAACATTGATCTACAAAGTCCTCCTCAAGCTCACAAAACACATGCAATAATGTTAAGTGCATAAGAATCACAAGTAGATAGGTAGAAAGTCTTTTAATCCAGTGGTGGTGTAACCCAGGGGTCTCCATGCAGCTTCTCCAGCATCAGGGCCACATCAGGGCAGGTTCATGTGGCTTCTCCTCAGGGATGTTTGACAGGAAGTGAGCCTTGACAGCTGAGGCAGGGAACTGGCTAAGGCAGCCACATGCTGGTCGGATCATCAGAGAGCAAGAGACAATAGAACTTGAAAGGCAAGGCTCAACAAGCCATTTCTCTCTCCGCCCTTCAATCAATCCCACATGTGTTTATCAGACAGATTGGCACAATAAACCTTAACTAGCTCAGAGACTGAGCCTGGGTAAAATCAAAAAACACAACGGATTGAATCCTGATTCTTCAACTTCTTAGCGGTATATCAGTAATGGATTGAATTGTGTTCCCTAAAGTAATAGGTTGCATTCTAGCTTAGGTGCTTGTGGTCATGACTCCATTAGAATGCTTTTGTTATGCCAATGAGATAGGGTTGGTGTAAGGTTTATCCTCTGCCTATCTCTTTTGAGACATAAAAGTTGAAACAAGTGAGTTACACAAAGGCGTCTCCCCAGGTTGTTCCCCATATTTATTGCATGCCCAGCCTAGGACACACTACTTGTAACACATGGTGCATGACTGCAGCACACTGGCAAGCAAGCTGCTTAGAAGTATTCTCCCAGAAGGCATCAGTCACCCAGAACTATCAGACTATTGTCTGGTCCACTGTAAGTGGGGCTCACACCCTACTAATAAGAATAGCAATTGTTTCTCTGGAGAGCCCAGAACCAAGGTCAAGCCCACTTAAGGACAACTAAGCTTAAGGGCTGCGTGAATCTGGGATTCACCCATCTTGTCACTTGCGTGCTCCTAATTCCTTCTCTTTCTGTTGTGTGTACACCCCTAGAACATCCCCCACCCATTGCTGTGTTGCCTAGGGTACAACCCCTTCCCGTGACATATGTGGTTACCTGTAATCTGAGGAGCTTGGAAAACCCCAAGTAGATATAAACCTTGGTCAGAAAGATACACTCTCTCCCCTGACCTTCACATGGACCACCAAGAGGGGCTGAGGTGAGCTTACGACTATGAAATGTGTCTGAATCCTTTATCTTCTCTCCCACCTCTCCTATGAGTTTACTATGATCTTTATCTATGATCACCATACAATTGCTCCTCTAGCCATCAAGTGGCTGCCACTTATTGCGACCCCATCATGTAGGATAGACTGGAATTGCCCCAAGGGGGTCCGAGACTGTCACTCTTCACTGGAATAGAAAGCCTCATCTTTCTCTCCCAGAATATAGTAAGATTTCTCCCAAGTTGTCTCCCCCAAAGACATGCCAAACTTTAGAGGCTCTTTGCCAGCCCTTGGTGGGAGGTCAGATGTTGGGAGATAGCCTCCTTGCAGGCATTAAGCCACTGTCTGGTCCCATAAGAGGAAGGGCTCAGTTCCTGCTGTTAGGACAATGAGTTACTTCCCCTAACAGCTTAAGCCAAGTCTCCAGCTCAAGGGCAATCAAGGTTAGGCCGTCATGAATCTGGGATCCGCTTGTCTTGTCACAGATCCTCCCCCTCATTGCTGTATTACCTATAGCACAACCTCTTCCAGTGATGGATGTCTTCACGTATAATTAGGGGGCTTGCACACACACCCCTCCCAAAGATATACAGACTTGGTTAGAAATAAAGGGCTCTCCTGGTCTCCCTCTCTCTGGTGCATCCCCCCCCCTCTTCCCTATCCCCTCTCCCCCTGGCCCTCCTCCTCTCCTGGTTGTGACCCACACTGTGCATGGACCTGGATGTTGATATCATGACTGTCCAGGAGGTGAGCATGCTACCATATAATGTGTCTGGATCCTTTATTTGACTCTATCATATTCTCTATGATTTTATCATAAGATAGATATATCTGTATTAATGAACCCAGAGTTAGTTGTGGGTGCTTGCCTTCCCCCACACAGTGATTGGTGATTTAGGACTACTGACCTTGTGGGTCAGAGGCCAATGTGTAACCACTGTGCCATGCTGAGCATCACACATTTTTAGTCTTTCTTGGAAATAAAGTTGGCGGGCAGCTGTAGGACAGTTTTACTCTGTCCTGCAGGGTTGCAATGAGTCCTGAACCATGGCGATCTGAGAATTCAGTCTCTGACCGCATTGGAGGGGGTGGGGGTCAGTAGGAGCAATTGTATGGTAATCATAGACAAAGATCATAGCAAAGTCATAGAGAATAAGAGAGATAGGAGTAAACATTGCAATGGGTACTCATCTTGTAGCATCTTAAACCCATGTGACCATCTGTGCTAAAATAGGTAGGCATGGTATGTGGGCCCCATTTACCCTTATAAAATACTCACAGCTAGAATCAATTCACCAGGCTCTGTTTTAATTGAATTTGATTACAATCCCATGCTACTCCTCACAAGAAAAATCTCTTGCATTCAGAAATAGTTGTCCAGGGGCTCTAACCATTTGAAGCAGCAGTAGGTAACATTATCATGTGTTTTTGTAAAGTATTTCTGACCCTTGACTTGGGTTATGATTTCTGGCAAATTATTTAGCAAAATCTCCTAAATGTCCTTTTTATTTCAAGTTCCCACCACCTTCGATGCATGACTGCTGAGCCCAGTATCCACAAATAATAGAACAGTTAAATACACCACAGGACGTGCACTGAGCGCCAGGGTGGTGCAAAGGGGTACATGGTTTGGACTCACGCAGAGGTTCCTCTTCATTGTCTCTTCTTAGTCTGGAAGCTCCACTGAAACCTGTTCCCTTTCGGTGACCCTGCAGGCGTTTGAGATACCAGTGATACAGCTTCCAACATCACAGCAACATCCAAGCCACCACAGTATGACAACCTGATAAAGAGGGCGATACTTCTTCACATGTAGTTTGGACACATTGTCAGGAGAGACCTGCCCTTGGAGAAGACATCAGGCCTGGCCACACAGACGGGCAATGAAAAGATCCCTACAGAGATGGATTGACCCAGTGGCTGCAATCATGGACTTGAGCACAGGGACAGCTGTGAGGATGATGAAGGACCAGACAGTGCACTCAATTTTAAAATTAATTTAATTGGGGGCTCATGCAAGTCTTATCACAATCCCTACATGCATCTATTGTAAGCAAACATTTGTTTTGACATCATCATTTTCAAAACATTTTATCTCTACTTAAGCCCTTAGTTTCAGCTGCTCATATTTCCCCTCCCTCTCTGTTCACCCCTCCCTCATGAACCCTTGATAATTGATAGATTATTATTTTGTCATATCGTCCACTGTCCAATGTCTCCCTTCACCTACTTTCCTGTTGTCCGTATTCCAGGGAGAAGGTTATATGTAGATCCCTGCAATTGGTTCCCCCTTTCTACTCTACCTTTTCTCCACCCTCCCGGTATCACTACTCTGACCACTGGTCCTGAAGGAACATCTGCACTGAATTCCCCACGTTTCCGGTTCCTGTCTGTACCAGTGTACAGATCTGATCTAGCGGGATTTGTAAAGTAGAACGGGGGTCATGATGAGGAGGAGGAGGAAGCATTAAAGAACTAGAAAGGTGTTATGTGCTCCCTCAGAGCTATACTGCACCCTGACTGGCTCTTCTCTTCCTTATGACCCTTCTGTAAGGGGTTGTCCAATTGTCCACAAATGAGCTTTGGGTATCCCTCCACTTCTCCCCATCATTCACATAAACATGCTTTTTTTGACGCCTGATCCCGTCAACACCTCATGATCACACAGGCAAGTGTGTTTCTTCCATGTGGACTTTGTTGCTTCCCTGCTATGTGGCCGTTTGTTAGTTTCAAACCTTTAGGACCCCAGGTGCCCAATCTTTTAATAGCTGGGCACCATCAGCTTACTTCACCACATTTGCTTAGGCACTCATTGTGACTTCAGCTATCATGTCAGGAAGGTGAGCGTCACAGAATGCCAGGTAATTAGAACAAAGTGTTCTTGCTTTGAAGGAGTACTTGAGTAGAGACGCAGTGCCTGTCTGCTACCTTAAGGCTTAACATTTAAACATGTACATATACCTATATTCATAATGTTATATATTAATGTACTCACATATATGCATAATTAATTTATGGCTCAATAAATATCCTTTATCTCCTAGTTCTTTCCTCTATTTCTTTTTACTTTTCTCCTGTCCCACTATCATATTCGACCTTCATTCAACTCTCAATACATCAGCTGGGCTACATTGCAGTTGATCAAACCCCATCAGGCATTCTACACCTTCTTCCTCATCAATTTTAGAATTTTTATTTTTCCCTTGTCCCTGGGTTTGTTAGTTCCCCCTCCCTTTCTCCCACCTCCTCCTCTCCCATTTCCCCTCCAGAGCCATTGGTCCAGTTATTTTCTCCTCAAGATCAGTTATCCTATCTATTCTATATGGATAGACATGATAAAAAGAAAAAGAAAGAAGAAAAAAAACACAAAAACAGCACACACTAAAAAACCAACCCTATAAAGTTCCAGGATCTCTCTTTTTATACTTCCTCATGTTATCCAATTTGGTCTGGTGCCATACCCTCCCCACTGATTCCGAGGTATGTTTTCAAGATTCCTCAGGTACTTCACTCTTTTGCAACCCTTGTTGTTCTGCTTCACTCTCTTCATGTTTTGCTATGTTTGTGTGTGTGTGTGTGCGTGTGTGTGTGCGCACAATTCCCACTGTATGTCTCCAGTCCTGTCTTCTGTAGCCCTGTGGGTCAGTGAGGGGGTGTCGTGTCTCATGGTGGGGTCGGTCCCATAGTCCTCTCTGTGCATCAGCCACTCTGAGCAGGAATATCATCTTCAAGGATATGTGGGTCAGAATTTGGTGTCCTCTCTCTCTCTCTCTCTCTCTGTTTGTTCCCATGTGATCTGGGCAGACCCTCTACTTTCCCCAGGCTGTATCTTGAGTGTTTTCCTCTGTAGTGCATTCTTCTGAGAATGGGCTCAACATGTATATACTTTTATATCATTTTGTGTCTTAAAATACATGCATGGAGCACCTATTGAAGCATTTATATTGCTAGAGCCGCCAAGTTTATGATAGTCTTCCTTCCAACTCATTGGTCATTCTTTCTTCTATGTAGAGTCCAAGCATTCAAACTTTAATCTCCTTGTTTGAACATCACTACCCTCTGGTGGGAGTAGGAGGCCCAGCCTTACTCCTGGAGAACTGCTGCTGGATTTGAACCGCCAATCCTGTGGGCCACAGTTTCGCACACAACCACTGCGCCATCGGGGCTCAGCCACCTACATTGATTCTTACCCAGTAGGGGAAACTTCACTAGTCCCAGAGTTTTAGATTCTGTCTAGGTGAAGACAACTCAAGTTTAAATCTCCAGTTCAGATTGTTTTCCTTAATTCCAAGCTCATATTGTCAAAGACTTTGCAACATCTGTACCTGGATCACTATTGAACACTCAAAATTCTAAGCATCTAAAATCTACCTCTTATCTCCCCTCTAAAACTTTGTACAACCACATCCTCCCAAGCTGATTGAAGGGTAAGATGCCGACTCTTCCTCTGTCTCCTCCTTCTGTCTGTTTAGGCCCCCAATCTTGGGATCATGCTTCACTCTTCTCCCTCTTCTATGTCCCCCAGTGAGATCATTCAGGAAATCCGATTGGCCCTGCCTTTATGATTCATCCAGAATCTGAACACTTCTGACATTCTCACTGCTACCACCTTGATGTAAACCATCACGATCTCTCGCTTGCAGGATTTCCCAGACTTGTGCCGACTTCTACCCTTGCCTCCTTCTGGTCCAGTCTTAATTCCAGGGAGAGAGTTCCTATTTTGATGCACACGACACATCACTAATGTCACATCTCTATGCAAAAACCTGGAATGGTTCTCACCTCCCCGAGAGTCAACATTGAAGTTCTCCCATCTGCCTACAGATTCCACCTCACCTCCCCTCTTGCTCTCATTGACTCATCTGCCCCTGGCTCACTCATTTCATTTGCCTGAGAGCTCCTTGAGTCAGCCAGAAAAACTCCAGCTTGGGGCCTTTTCTTTAGCAATCTCTGGTGGGAAGCAGAAAGATTTCTCTCAAGTTGTCTCCCCCAAGTATATGTCAAACATAGCTGTTTGCTACACATGATCAATGACTATACACTTGGAAGTCAATGAAAATGGGTCAGGTTATTCTCTCTAAAGGTTATCAATCATCTAGATCAGGGGTTGGCAAACTCTTGAGACCAAAGAGTCAATCCTGTCCCTCCTAATAACTTTCAGATCATTCAAGAGTCTTAAAGATGTTTTTCCCAGCAAATGAAATCACTTTGACCTGAAATAGTAACCTTCAAATGTTTTCAGTGTTACTTCAGAGCCGCACCTTCACACTGCAAGAGCTGCATATGGCTCAAGAGTTACAGTTTGCTGACCACTGATCTAATATGCAATTAGACTGTGTTGTCTGTCCCACCCTAAGTAAGGCCCACTCCCTTCTGATAAGGACAGTATATTGGTTTTCCAAAGGAGAGCTCAGGGGCGTCAAGTCCACCCAAGGGTGACCAAGGTTAGGCCTCCATCAGGAACCTAGGATCTGCCCTTCTTGTCACATGTAGACCTTTAGCTCCTCCCCTTCCTATTATCTGTACACCCCTAGCTCATCCCCTTCCTGTCATGCTTATGCTTATGGTACATCCCCTTCCTGTGATGTGAATGCCTAGTGTATAGCCCCTTCATGTGATGTGTGGTTACCTGTAACCACGCTCCCGAAGTAGATATCAACAAACAATAAATTGTACCCTTTCTCCTGCCCTCCCTGCCCATACTGTGTATGGACCCAGCTGTTAAGATCATGGCCGCCCAGGAGGTGAGCATGCTACCATGAAATGTGTCTGACTCTTCATTATTTAAATCTCTCTTCTATCCTATTTTCTATTAATTTACTAATATCTATATATTAAGTGTGCAATTGCAATTACTGAACTCGAGACTAGTTGTGAGTTGTGAGGGGCTGGCCTTTCTACCACACTCTTTTCAGCCTGCAATGCTGTCCCCACATCTGCCTGGTCAACATCCTCCACTCCTTCTAATCTCTGTTCATGTTTTACCTTTTCTAACCTCCCCCACTCTGTGATCAGAGCAAATTCCCCCCTTCCCTCAACAATCCCCCAACTCTTTTATTCGGATCACTTCTCTTCATTGACATAGCACTTCCCTTTGTTCAAGTCTGTATAGAAATGGCACAACCTAGGTACTCAACAAACATCTGTTGAATAAATGAATGTGCTTATGCTTGCCTCTGCCGAAATTTAATACCGAAATTTAATGTTACCTGTCATTGAATAACTCATTGAATGATGACGCTGTTGCCGAAAGCTGCAGGGTTTGTTTGTTTCTTTCTTTGTTTCACTTTACACTTCTCTCCACACAAACCTACTTTCTTAAGTCTTTTCTAATGGTTCAATCATGGAAGGACAATGTGCAAGTATGTTCTATACCTCCTCCTGTGTCGCTAAGGATATGATTGATGACCTTTCAAACAGGGAAGCTAAATTGCCGACCCCACATGCTCCTGAAGGTTACAGAAACAAAAGAAGGCCAAGCAAATGACTTTAAAGTTTAGTTAATGCCTGTCAATTCTGGAGCTGGAAGTGCAACTCTGAGTATTGGTCAGGTTGACTCTTCCTGGGTACTCTGAGAGAGAAACAATGTCTTGCTTCCTTTCTAGCACCTGGCAGCTCCAGATGTTCCAGCTGCAGCATTCCATGTTGTACATCCCCAATCTCTGGGTCTCTGTGTGTCTTCTCCTCTCTTATATTGACAACAGTCATGCAGGGATAGGAGCGACCCTTACTGAAGCATGATCTCGAGTGAACTTGAGGGCTAACGTCTTCAAAGACTCGACTTCAAAACAGGGCCACCATCACAGGTACAGGGACTGGGATTTTACTACCTCTTTGGAAGGAACATCATTCAGTCTGTGACATCATTTATTCTCTTGTTTTAATTTTATTTTCCTTTGTTCTGATTTTTCACTCTATTTGTTTTTCCTTATCTTTTATTTCAAAGCTCTGCTGTGCTTGTTCTTAAAATCTATTTGTGTCTTTTGTGGTTGTTGTTGTTGTTGTGTGTGTGTGTGTAACTCAGACAGCCTTATTCACGTTGACATAGGGCCATCATTCTTTGTCATTGGGTCAATTCTGACTCACAGGGTCGTAGAGAGGGAGAAAGGAGGTGTGAGAACTGGCTGGCTTGGGGCTTAGAATTAAGTTTTTTTGGGGGGGGGGGAAATCAGGCCTTGTGTTCAAATAAGTCCAGCTTGATTCAACCAAATGTGCTATCCAAAAATATACAGGGAGGAGAGGGATTAGAAGAACCTCAGACATTTCCTGAGTCACCATTTCCCAACATGTGCTCTGAAGAACACACATTTCAACGGTGATTAATAAGTCTTTGATGAACAAAAAGAGTTCTGTAGTCAAATTAGTTTGGAAAACTCTGCATTAGACAGAATGTCTTGAATGCAAGCTTTCCCTGAGTCTTAAAGTTACTAACTATAACAGGAATCTCCAAGAGGGAACTTTTATTTGCATCATTTCCCCAATCGTTTTGCTCCCAGAGTCCATTTCTCTGCAGATCCTCTTGCAGGACCATTCTTGCACCAAGCACATTTTGGGAAAGCACAGAGAGAACCGGTGAGAGCTGAGCAGGACCCCAAGTGTTCAGCTAAGTGCTCAGCATTCTGGTCAGGACTCTATGCAGAAGGGTTTCACATAGGGATGCCAGAAAAACCAGTCGCCAGGAAGTCAACGCCAACTCTTAATGACCCTGCATGTAGCAGAGTCGGGTTCTGTGCCATAGGACTTGCGATGATTGATCTAAGATGGTCATGGTTTTCTTTCTAGGTATCTCTGGGTAGATGCAAATGTCCCGCCTTTTTGTTCATAGCTGAACCAGCCAGGGACTCCAAAAGGTGCAGACCCACTCCTCCATGGGATCACCATTTAGCTTGGTGGCTCAGTCCTAGACTCAGGAAACAGGGAGATGACCATAGTGCCTAACAAAGAGCAAAGTAGATGCTATTGTGCATACAGTCCTGCAATCGCAGTGATAGCAATAATCTATAAGTGAACATCTAAATAGATACCAGAGAGAGGGCTAATGGGACTCAGAAACCTACTGTCATTGACTTGATTCTCATGAGCCATCATGACCCTACAGGACAGGGACAAACTGCTCCAGAAGGATCCCAGGACTGGAAACCTGTAGGTGAGCATACAGTCTTGTCTTTTTCAGCTGGTCATTTAGAATAACAAACTTTGTCATATTCCCTTGGACAAAGAGCTCGTCCCCGCTCTACACTCCCAGGTTTGGCAAGCTGAGTACCTCCTCTTGGGAGCTCACCTGTGACAGGGATCCGCACCTGTGGTTTCCAGGGGGCCGTGGCTCCTACCAGTTTTCTTTCTTCCTCCTTCATGCAGAGTCTTGCATTCATCAGCACTCAGGAAACATTGGATGGCTGAGCAGACAAGGGAAGGGCACCGGGAGTCCATATCATCAGCACAGAGGTTGACCTTCAGCTAACAGAGAACATTATATGAGACTAAGCAGGAAAGCCAATACTCATTTTATATGCTTCCCCCTCCCCACCATAAAAATGTTGCAGAGTCACTTTGTTCTACAGAGCTGAGGCTTTTTATAAGCACAAATGCCAACCTGTCCACATGCATCACCCCTGGGTAGACTAGAGAAACAAAATCTCAGACACACATATAGATATAAGGGAAAGGTTTATATACAAGAGGACTGGAACATTGAGAAAGCATTCCAACCCAGTCCAGTCTAGAGTCATAATTCTGATACTAGCCCATATGTTCAATATCAGTCTATAAAGTCTCCTCCTGACTCGTGAAGCATGTGCAGTAGAGACAGTCCAGTGCTGGCAGGGGTCAATGTATGGTTCATTTCCAGAGTTCAGGGTCCATCAGCAGTGGGAGAACTGCTTTGGTGGTGGGAGCATGTTAGCGTTGGCAGGGGTCTCTCTGTGGCTTCTCCAGCCCCAGAGGTCTGGCTCCATCAGGGCAAGCCCATGTGGCCTCCTCTCTGGCTCCTCCATTCTCCAGGAATCAGGATCAATCAGCAAGCTATCATTTCGTCTTGTCAGTAGGCTGACTCCAAGAGACTGAGCATCCAGTTTCTCTTCTCCAACTGGGAAATACTGCGAGACTTTCCAGAAATCTCAGGAGAAAGCCATGTCCATATAAAGGTCCTATAGGCTACTAATTGGCTATCTCCAGATTGACAAGGTAGACTCCACCCTTAGACTCTCAATCAGGAAATTGACATGAGTACATGACTGCCACACCCCATGATGCTGCTACATCCCTCTGGACATGGTGCAGTTGATTAGCCCCATGTGAAGGGTCACATTGTCACAAGATGTAAAGGTGCCTACAATAATCATGAGAGTTCCTGGGTGATGCCAAAAATGAACATGCTTGCCGACTCATGGGAAGACTATAGAGGGCTGAATCTACCCAGAAGCCTCTCGGTTGAAAAGCCCAGCAATCTACTGCTGTAGACTCACTCACACCTGACGTGCTCAGTTAGTTTCACTGACGCCAGTAGAGTCAACCGGACAGTCACTAATTTCACAATAGCTATCATCAGAATGGACAGCTGCCTGAGCCTATTCTAGAGAATATTGTGTGTACAGAGACAGGACACAGAGCAAATATTGGCGTGACATCTTTAGCTCAACCTAATTTTCCATAAAAATTCCGTGCTTTCCCAAGAAATACTTTCTTGCCTATGATTTTTTTTTCCCTGCTCATAATCAGATTGTCTGGAGCTATCTATAGGATTTTGGCATATGCTTCTCACTAATCTGCTATTATTGGAAACGGTTGGAGCTGTCTGCTAGACACTTCCAAACATGCCGTCCAGATTTTGAGGGGGACCGGCGGATAGAGGACTTCCTTTTTATATTCTCTTATGAAAATAGACGCCAGTGCTTCTTAACGAAAATCCAGAAGGGTTTGTCCCTTTCTGCCAAAGCATCCTGCCTGCTACATTTCAAACGGATGCTTTCACTCTTTTAGCAATCAAAACGCAAGTGAAGTTTCTAATTAGAAGGAAGAGGGAATTTGATTCACCTTCCCTTGTTCCGTAAAGTCAATTTGGGATTGGACGTTCCATGTCTGTATGTGCCCTTTCCTTGCCCGCTCACTCATCCAATATTTCCTGAGCGCTGATGAACGCAAGACCTGACATGAGAGACGAGGAGGGGGGAGAGATGGATTAACCGCTCTCCCTTCCCTACAATAGAGGGGCAGCAGAAGTAGTGGGGCAGTGAAAAAGAGAAAAAAGAGCCTCAACCAGATGGATTGACACAGAGGCAGCAGCAGTGGGCCCAAGCACAGGAACAATTGATTATGACGATGGTGTGGTGCAGGACCAGTGAGTTTTCCTTCTGTTGCGATGGGTCGGATCCAGCTCCATGGCAACTGACTACCATAGCGTCCCTGCCCTCAGCAGGCCGATAGTTTCATAAGTGAAGCAAGAGTTAGACACAAAATATCATCTCTAAGTACAGGTACAAATGAATCTTAACAATGGAAGAGAGGAAGAGAGATGAAGTGCCCTCTACTGGGACTCAGACAAGAGGAGACTCACGCTGGCCTGCGGGAGGGTTCATTCTGCAGAGATGTGTCCTTCGCAGAGCTCTCTACAGAATCCCTCTTCCTTTGCATCCGTGCCCTGGCATCGGGCAGAGGTTGGGGAGAAGCAGACATCTCGCACGTCTGAGTGCTCTTGGAGGGTAAAGCAGATACTGAGGTATAACAAGAACTTTCACAAGAAAAGAAGAAGACCAAGACTGAGGCGAAGAAGAAGTCAGTGATTCTGTGTCTAAAAGAATGATACTGTGGCGTAGTGGTTGTGCGCTGGACTGCGGCCCACTGGGATGGAGGTCCAATTCCCGCTCACAGGAACAAAGGCTGGGCCTCCTACTCCCACCACCAGGGCAGTGATGCCTAAAAAAAAAAAAAAAGAATGATACCCTAGTTTTCCGCACATATTAACTCAAAAAAGACCCTCTGAGACCTTTCCATCTATAAACTTTTGACCTAAGATTTCAAAGATCAGAGAATTGATTTCCTAGACACTGAGAGAAGCCAGAAGAAGGCTGCTGAGCAAGATATGACCTTGCACAGAGGAGAAAGTGGTCTTGGCACCAAGGGAAAGCTACCTGAGTAGTAGAAAACTCTGGCTGGCACAGTCCTCAAGAGACCCCCCTCAAACTAATGGACAAACAATATCTGATGCCACTTACAGGAAATACCTAGAAGATGCAACTGCACAGAGATGAATGTTGATTGGGGGCTAGCAAGAACTACAAGAACCTAAGAAGAAGGGCCTGCTCGTCTACTTCTCCTCCCAAATTCCCAGCCACTGAAAAACCTACAGAGCCCAAGGCTACTCTGATTTGCATGTGATCCTCATGAGTCAGAATAAATTTAATAGTAACTGGTAGAGGTGGAGGTGGTGGAGGTGGAGGTGGAGTTGGGGGTGGAAGTGGTGGTGGTGGTGGTGGAGGTGATGGTGGTGGAGGAGGTGGAGGTGGTGGAAGTGGTAGAGGTGGGGTGGAAGTGGGGTTGTGGTTGTGTCACTGAGGTGGCTGGAGGGTTGGGGGTGAGAAGTGAGGTGTTATTGCCTAAGGAGCACTAATACCACTTGGGATGATCGAAATACCGGTTGGAAATAGAGTGGCGGAGATAGTCAATGGAGTGCATGTCATTGAGTTATAGACTTAAGTTACCTAGGTGTATACATGTGAGTGTATGTGTGTATATGTGTATGTGTGTATATGTGTATGTGGGTGGGTGACCATAATTAAAACCTCAGGACATATTGGTCAAGTCTTCCAAGGGAGGAGGAGAAAACCAGTATCAGTTGACTGGTGATGAGCCAAATGCAAAGTACCGTATATACTCAAGTGTAAGCCAACCCGAGTATCAGCCAAGGAACCTAATTTTACCACAAAAAAACTGTGTTTTGAAAAGGTGCTGAAAAACTCAGCTTATTCACAACTATATACGGTAACTCTGCTATTCTGTTATGCAAGCCAAGTGGTCAGAATGCCCTGTTTTTGTTTTGCAACGTTCCTTGAGGATAAACACAGGGTAGCACTGCCAGGAGAGGGAAATGGAGGATGCAAATAGAAGCGAGGAAATGACGGACTCGACCAGCATGTCCGAAAAAGAGCCCGCAACGAAAACAGATAAGCTGGAGCCGGCAGAACCCCAGCTTTCAAAAAAGTCCTCGGGGCTAGACCACAAACCCAGCGCCAGAGAAACAGTGAGGTCCGTCTCCAGCCAGGGGTAAGATTGCCGTGGAGCCAGGTGTCCATCATTCGAGGGTCCCTGAGAACTGGGACAAGATTCTAATTCTCAAAGCAACTAGGTATAGAAATGAGGACTTAAGCAGGAGAATAAGGACCGAAATTGTTTTCTCTGAAAGAACGCCAAGAGACAGTGGCCTTGGTGCCTTGAATTGCAGCTGTGGGTGTGTGCGCGCGCGTGTATCATCCCGGTGGCACGATCATTAACGTGCCCAGTTGCTCACAGACCCTGTCAGTGATTGGAACCCAATAGACACTCTGTGGCCAAAGGGCAAGGTTGCTCTGACCCTAGAGTCTATTCCAAGGCAGTGAGTGGATTTATTAAATATAGATAGGTAGACTATATAATACATATAGCCATATATACCTATCATTTTATATGTACATATATTTACATATAGGTATATCCATAACCGTGTACATTATATATAGTTATCATATAAATATATACACATTTCTCCAGCAAGTCTGTATCATTACATGGAAGCAAACAAACTTCTTCTAGATGCTCTCTGACCACCAGGAGTGACATGACCAGAAAATGGTTTCAAACTCTGGCATGGCCAAATTCTCTGACTGTGTGTGGCAGTCCTGTGCTTATGTTAATTTCATGTTTGAGATGCAGGGGTGAAGTCTAGCCTGTTAATCTGGAGATAGCCATTGAGTAGCCAGTGAGGCCTCTGTGTGGGCATGGCTTTCTCTTGAGACTTCTAGGAAATCTCGCGATATTTCCCTGGTGGAGATGAGAAGCTATCTCCTCGGTTGTTGGGAGCCAGTCTTTGAGACACTAACTATGGACAATACAAGATGGCAGTGTCTGAGGAGCTGGAGGAGCTGGAGGAGAAGCCACATGGCTTTGCCTTGATGGAACCAGACTTCTGAAGCTGGAGAAGCCACGTAGAGATCCCTGCCAGCACTGAGCTGCTTCTACCACCACTGGATGCTATTGATGGACCCTCAGTCCTGGAAGCGAGGAGCCATGGGGAGATCCCTGCCAGAAGTGGGACTCTGCACCCACTGACCTGTGACTTCATGAGTCGGAAGGAGACTTTATAGACTGATATCAGGCATATGGGCTAATATTGGACTAATGACTTTGAACTGGACTGGATTGGGCTGCTTTCTCAATGTCCTATTCCTCTTGTATATAAACCTTTTCCTTATTTCCATATGCAAGTCTATGTATCTGTTTTTCTAATTTACCCGAACTGACGCACTGTGATAAAGTTTGCTTGGAAGCCTTAGGGCCCTCTTAAAAGGTCTTTTTCTCAGGATTCGGTGGTCTTCCCCTTGGGGGCATCTCGTGGCTGGGAGCTCCTTCTTCCCATGACCATTTGCAAGGCATCATTTCTCTCACCCGTCTATGGTTTGTGACATGCTTGATCCTGTATGTTGATAGCTCGTATGCCCAGGGCTGCTGGCCCCTGATGTAACCCACTGTCGCTCCCTCACTCCTGCCCCCAGGCCCTTACCCTCCCTCTTCAGGGTGGGGTCACCCAGCAAGCAAGGCTTCTATGTGCTTCTTTATCCACCTCTAGTGCACAGATTCCAATTGTCATCACATCAAGGAGTCTGCTTCTCAAGATGGCTAGAAGCCCACAGTCTCTCCCAGCACCACACATCAAGATGGAGGCCTCTGCACGCTGAGCTAGCTCAGGCTTGCTGTTGCTCGTTGACTGCTGGGTAGCAAGTGTTTTCACTCAGATTATCGAGGAAGCACAGGTCAGCTGGTGCCCAGCAGCCCCTTGGCCGGACTGTGGGAGAAGCTCTCTCCACATCACAACCCTTCCTGAGGGAGCCTGCTCCTTTTATTTCCACCTCAGGACATTCCTGCGATGCCCACCCTCTCCCAGCCTCCCACCCTGTGCTCCTGGACTCCAGGAGGTGAGGCTACTGCCCTTCTTGCTACTCCTCCCTGTTTCCAACCACTGTGAAGGTCCATTCTTTTACAAAGAAAAACTTGCCGGCAGTCAGCAACCCCACCCCTTCTCCTCACTGTCTTCTGTCTAATTCCTAGTCACCCCCCACCCCACTCCTTGTCATTTACACAACTATCAGTCTCTACAGGCAACTTTCCTTTCTCATGTCTACCTCTTCCAGGAACCTCTGATGCACACGTGACAAACCCTGTGTCACTGTAGGCCAGTAGTTCTCCCCCTTTCTCATGCCGCAACCCTTTCATACAGTTCCTTGTGTGGTAGTGGATGAGAGCATAACAGAGCTTCCTTGCAAGACATTGGGCCACATTGTAGAAAGCAACACGAGAAACACCATTTTTAAGAAGAAATGAAAAAGTGACACTTGGGCCTGACCCGAATTGGCCAAAAGTCAGAACCAACAGCTGGTCAGAAGCGCCACCCCGCCCAAAATATGGGGAACCCTGATAAGGCTTGGCAGCATGCTGTAGGATTTCCAAGCCATGTCAAAGGATATGGAAGTCATGTGCTTGATGTCAATTTCATGATTGGAAGTCTAGGGGAGAAGTCTAGCCTGTTAATAGCCATTGAGTAACCAATGAGGCCTCTGTATGGGCATGGCTTTCTCCGTAGACTTCTGGGAAATCTCACGATATTTCTCTGGTGGAGGTCAGAGGCCATCTCCCCAGTTCTTGGGAGTCAGTCTCTGAGATGACAAACTACAGACAAGATGGCAACATCCTAGGAGCTGGAAGAACTAGAGGAGAAGTCACACAGCCTTACCTTGATGGGACCAGACCTCTGAAGCTGGAGAAGTCACGTGGAGAGCCCTGCCAGTGCTGAGTTGCTTCTACCACCACTGAATGCTGTTGATGGACCCTGAGCCCTGGAAGCAAGGAACCATGGGGAGACCCCTGCCAGAGCCAGGATTCTGCACCCACTGGCCTGTGACTTCATGAGTAGGAAGGAGACTTTATAGACTGGTATCAGACATATGGGCTAATATTGGACTTATGACTTTGTACTGGACTGGGTTGGGATGCTTTCTCAGTGTTCCATTCCTCTTGTATATAAACCTTACCCTTGTATCCATATGCGTGTCTGTGAATTTGTTTCTCTAGTCTACCTGGACTAACACAAAGGACCAGCTAAAATGATTATTTAAACTTGGATGGAGACACTAACTTTATTTTAGAGAGCTAGGAACCAAGGACACATCAACTTCTTGCTCTCTCCAGCTCTACCCAGGGTGAGTACACCGATGAAGACAATGCTTATTGGGACTATGAGGCTAGAGTAATATGGGTGAAGAGTACTAAACCATGCCCCTATTCTCATTCTTATCCTTTGGTACTTAGTTAATGTTAAGATGATTCGATTGCTTGTTGTGTGTTTGCAGTGAAAATACCAAGCATTCAAAAATGTCTAAGAACGTTGTCATTCTTGATCATGCCACCTGTAGCAGTAATGCCCTCCTACCCCACCATAAAATTGTGTTTGTTGCTAATTCATCACTGTCGTTTTGCTATTGTGAAGAAGCAGATGGCCCCTGTTAATCTCCCTCCTCCTCCAGCACAGCTGATGGGTCAGGAACCTTAAGATACAGCTGCCGGTTTTCTCTCCTTCCCTGCCAACTCATGGTTTGCTCACTTTGCCTGGCGAAGTCTCAACTTTGCATCAATGAACCCAGCTGTCTCCTCTCCTGCCCCCGCAGCTGAACACTCCTGAAGGAAGTCATGGGGTCCTTGCAGATTGGTTTGATTATTCATCAGAGGAAACTTCCAAACATTGGCAGAAGCATTTCATGGCATTGCATTTTTTTTAACAAACTTTTGAAAACCTTCAAAAACATCAACAATCTCAGATGGCTCCTCTGATTCTCTTTCTTTCTCCTTAAACACATAAACAAAATGATGGCAAATCATCTCTCCTCATTTGATGAAAGCTGCCTTCCTATCTGATACACACATATGCTGTCCTTCCCGCCTCTAGCAAGCATCTCAGCACCTGGCAATGAGGTCATCCAGCTGCAATCTGATTGACAGGCTAGACTCCACCCCTACACTCCCAAGTCTCAAATTGACAACAGATTACATAGGACAAATCTTATCTTTTCCCTTACCCTTCAAGTGACTGCCTTCCCTTTGCACATTCATTCTCCGACCTATACCTTCTTCACTCCTCCCGCAAACATTGTCCTTCTGTACATAACCTGTGGTTATCTTTTACCTGGGAGTTTCTAAGTGGTGCAGATTTAGGTGAGATGCTCACCCCACCTTGGAAGTCCAAGCCCCTCTAGACGAAAGGCCTGGAGGTTTACTTCTAGAAACATCAGCCACCAAAAACCCTAAAAAGCGGAGTTCTGTTCTGATACACAGGGGTCTCCAGAAGACAGAGTTGACTTGAGAGCAACTGGTGTGTTTTCTTCCCAGGTTGGCTCACTGGTGGCCAACTCCACCCAAAGACTCATAGGTGCCTCTTTGTCATCAGGGTTTCAGACCCACGTTTTCACCTAACAGCTAGTCATCTCCCTATAGACTTCTGAAAGCTCCACCCAGGGTTCAGACACCAAAGAATTGCTCTTTCCATCCACGAATCCCTGGCCCACTTCTCTTTCCCTTATCTCGATGAAAGACAAGGAATTCCAACACCTATATCCTACCTGCTTCTTCTTCCAGGTGGCTTTCCAGGCTACCTTCCTTAGGTCACCACACCTTGGCTCATGTTGATGCCTCTGTTTGAAGCTGTCCATGCCAAGACCTCTCCCACATTCCAACTAAGTCAAATGTCCTTGAACATGACTTTGCCTTTACAACTCTGGGAGTGATTATTTGTATTATTCCTGTCTGCTGTGTCCGGGGGCAGGGTGCTCTGTGAGCTCAGGGATCAGGTTTAACTCTTTGGTGTCACCGTTATCATGACCTGGTGCCAGCGTGAGATAGGTGCGATCAGTCCTGGTGATGAGAGAACAAAACGAATGCATGAATGACCAATAATATGTTTGTGGATCCATATCAGGGTGGATTGAGTCATCATGAAACTCCTCATTTAATTCATGGGAAAGGAAAAGACAACTTGTTAGAGGAACCAGCCTTTGAGACATCATCACAGGTCTGGTAGGCACAATTGTAGAATAAAAACAGATGAAGATGATACTAAAGTCTTAGAAAATATGAGAGGTAGAAATGATGGAGTCAGACACATTTCATGGTAGCATGCTCACCTCCTGGAGGACCATGATCTCAACAGCCAGGTCCACACACAGCGCGAGCAGGAAGCCGGGAGCCAGGAAGTCGGCCAGAGGAATCCGGCAAGAGGGAGAGCTTTCTTGTTTATTGCTAACCAATGTTAAAATCTACTTCAGGCCCATCACAGGAGGGGAATATACAGTAAGCACACACATCACAGGGAGGGGATGTACAGTGACAGGAAGGGAATGAGCTAGGGGTATACACGTGATACCAAGGGGTGGGGCTAGGGGTATACATGTGACAAGAAGGGCGGACCCTAGATCCAATATGGCAGCCTTAACCTTGATCGATCTTGGGTGGGCTTGATCTCCCTGGGCTCCTATGAGGAAGTAGTCTACAGCTATCTTGATCAGAAGGGAGCAGGTCCTTATTTAGGGTGGGCCAGCTAGACAGTCTGATTGCTCTGGAGGGTTGATAATCCTTAGAGAGAATAGCTTCTGATCTACATTTGGAGGCTCCGCTTCCTCATAGATAACAAAATACCTCAATATTATTCTTACCTGAGGGGTCAGACTGGTGACCCAAAGCCCTTCTGTAGACCATTAGACACCCCCCGCACAGAAGGGTCACATGGAAGGGAGGCGCCAGTCAGAGTGTGGAACAGCACCAATGAAACACACAATATTCCCCTGGTTCTTTGATGCTTCCTCCACCAACAGCCCCACCCCCACCCCATCTCCCTGACTATCGTGATACCACTTTTACCTAGACCGGAGTGTGTACATTGTTACAGATAAGACCTTTCAACACACAGAAGCCGGGACAAATAAACTCCTCAGGAATAGTAGTGGGAGTAAGGCTACCAGGAGGGGGAGGGGAGGGGAGGGGAGAAGGGAGAGAAAGGGAAAACCTCTCACAATGATGAATCTTTAACAACCGCCCCCACCCCGGGGAGATGAATAACGGAAACGTGGGTGAAGGGATACAGTGGACATTATAAGATATGAAATAATAATAATATATAATTTATCAAGGGTTCATGAGGACCGGTGGGTGAGTGGGTGAGGGAGAGAGGGAGAGAGGCAAAAAAGAACTGATGATAATGACTCAAGTAGAAAAATAATGTCTTGAAAATGATGATGGCAACATAGATACAATCTTGTTGGGTAGAATTAATTTATAGATTGTTATAATATCTATAAAAGTCCCCAGCAAAATGATTTTAAATAAATAATTAAGTGCATATATGCATGTATGCATATAAACATAATATATATATTCAAATAGGCAAGAACAGATTTTCTTAATATGAAATGATACTAATCCACTTGCAGGGGTCCTCAAACTTTTTAAACAGGGGGACAGTTCACTGTCCCTCAGACCGTGAACAATAGTTTTGTTTTTTTTTTTAAACTATGAACAAATTCACTGTGCCCCAGGATGAGTCCACTGCTTAGCAGGACAGCGGCAGAGGCAAAAACACCCTGCAGGCCAGATAAATGTCCTCCACGGGCCGCATGTGGCCCTCAGGCTGTAGTTTGAGGATCCCTGTAAGGGATTGGAAGTAGGGCAACGCTGTGCTCTCTTTTCCCGTTCTTGTATGCTTATCTTATCTGCCGTGAAATCACAGGCAGATTTTCACAGACACCATACAGGACGAAGAGAAGTGCACTTGTGACTGGACCCCAGCCCTTTGGCGATGGACAATCACAGCGTGGGCATTGTCTCCGCCGGCGCCTGTTACTGTCAGATCACTTGCTCCCATTCTGGTACAGAGTGTCCTCCCCATCGCTTCCGATTCACTGTGTCCCTTGTGGCAGTGGATCTGGCTTGGGGTTAGGGACCCCGCCCCCCTCCTCTCCCCTCCCACTTCACATCCTCACACAGGAGGGAGAGAAGAGCAAGTGCATGGGTTTCCATCCCTAGCCCCTCCGAGTGCCTGCTTGGTAGAGCAGGGCTTCTGTCTGGTTTATTTACCTAGATTCCCTGGGTTCTATTCTGATTCCATATACATAACTCTGGTGGAAAGGCACATCCTCCAGAATGGGTCAAACCTAGAAAAGCCTGTTCAAAGGCCTAGTTTTGAAAGCAGGTTGACTCCGGGGTAGCAGACTGATTGAATAATTTAAGCACCTGGACCGTGGATCCCTCGGTCTCCGCTGTAAGCTCCACAGGGGTCTCCACTTTTTCCTTTCCACCCAGGGTATGGCTGAAACAGAGACAGGATGGGGACCAGCTGATAGACACCCCTTTCCTGGAACTTGTTCTCCTGTGTTTGGGTAGAAGGGAAAGGATCAAGTCCTACGATGTGCACTGCCCAAAAACAAAGCCAAGTGACAGTCCTGTGAGGCTGATCATGGATCATGTGTCATGTGTTGAGGGATAAGGTGGTACCCAACCAGCTGTCACAAAATGCACAACTTAAAAACCTTGTGGTTTCTGGAGTCGGTCCCCTTACTCTAGCCTCACAATCTTGCGTGTTCTTTGCTGAAAACTCTTGGGGTGGCAGGTTTCTGACCAGGAGTTCTGGTGCTGTCAGGGGTCAGTCATTTGGACCCACCAGCTGCTCTTGGGGAGAAAGATAGACCATCTGCTCCTTTAAGGATGAACGTCTCAGAGACCCAAGAGAAGGCATTCTGCCTGCCTTCTCCAGTTGCTCTGAGTCAGAATCTATTCAATGACAATTTATTTGGATATTTTTTTAACCTGAAGACCAAGTTACTTTCCCCAAGATGGTCTAAGTTAATTCTAATTCACAGAGGCCCTGGAGGGCAGAACAGAACTGCCCCAAAGAGATTCCTAGGCCAGAACAGAGTGCCAGTTCTTCTCCCTACCCCCCACACAAACGCAAACACAAGGTTGCTGGATGTGTCCGGGTTGCTTAACTTTCCATTCATCTCTGAATTCTTAACCATGATACCACCAGGGATCCCTCTCCCCTGATGCATATCATCGCAACTCTCAAACAAAGTAGAATGTGTCCCTAGGTTCCTGGGGCTATAATCTTTTAGCAAGATGTGAGGAAGTGCTGCATGGTATGAATAAACCTCAAACAAAGAAAGTGAGGGAGTATTTGAGGGAGACATGACTCTGGAGAGGACTGATCAGAAGGCCCCTCTGCAGTGGCATTTGAGAAGAGACCTAAGTGAAGATTGGAGCAAACCATTGCAATATTGTGGTAGTTACATAATCTGGTGTCAATTTGGGACATGATAGGATTAAGAGTGAAGGGGTGGAGTCTAGCCTGTCAATTGGATCATAGTCAATGAGGCCTCTGTGTGAGTATGGCCTTCTGAGGATTCTGGAATTCCTGGATTTCCTCCATGGATGTAGGTCTCTCTCTCTCTCTCTCTCTCTCTCTCTCTCTCTCTCTCTCTCTCTCTCCCTCTCGCTCTCTTACTTCCTGGAAGGCTCTCTACTGACAAGGCTGACTCCCTGCGAGACACCCCTGAGGAGAAGTCATGTGGACCTACCTGAGGCAGTCAGAATCTTGGCACTGAAGAACCACGCATATGGAGACCCCTGCCTGCACTGAGATGCTTACAAATGCCCCAGGATCCGAAGACTTACCACTCACTGGCTTGGGGTCTTCCTGTTCTCGGTATCTTTGCATGTGTATCGTGAGTCTGAAAAGGACTTTATAGATTGGAATCAGACCTATGGGCTAGCTAATATTGGACTTAAGGTCTTGATCTGGACTGGACTGGAATATTTTCTTAACATCCCAGTTGCTCTTGTATATAAAGCTCGTTGTCGTTCACATAGGCGTGTTTATGACTTTGTCTCTGTAGCCTACCCGGACTAACACAGATATCTAGATAACCAGTGATTATAGAGAGGAGTGAGAGTGATAGGGGTTCAGTGGGAGTGTTCGCCTTCCATGGGCGATGAGTGGATTCGGATCTCAGACAATTCACCTCCTTACGCAGCTTTCATCTGAGGAAGCGTTCGGTGATGCCGCTACAATGCTGAGTTAGTTTCATCAAGACTTCCAGACTAAGACAGAGCAGAAAGATAGGCCCTAGGATCTATATTTGAATATCAGCCAGGGCAAACCTCATGAATCAGCAACCAGTTCCAGAGGGCGGGTGACACATCGGACAGTGTTTTCTTCCATGATGCATGAGGTCATGAGTCAGGGTATTTTTTTGTATTGGTGGGAGCCCTAAATGAAAGTAAAATGTGAAGTAAATAGCATCAATGAATAACTAGTGTGGCGGTCATGTACTTATGTCAATGTCATGATTGGGATGTAGGGGTGGAGTGTAGCCTGTTAATCTGGAGATAGTCATTGAGTAGTTAATGAGGCCTCCGTGTGGGCATGGCTTTCTCCTGAGACTTCTGGGGAATCTCACAATATTTCCCTCGTGAAGATGAGAAGCTATTTCCCCAGTTGTTGGGAGTTAGTCTCAGAGACAATGAACTGTGGACAAGACAAGATGGCAGCATCCAAGAAGCTGAAGGAGTCTGGGTAGTGGGCTCCAATAGCCAACCTTGCTGTGAGTGGTTCTTCAGCTCTTTTACTGGGTTAAACCTACTTCAATCGACACAGACCCTGCAGCGGTCACAAAATAGAATTCCTCAAGATGGAAAATCTAAACACTGCCCCCCAAATGCAAAAATAATATCAGTCTAAAATGCCACGCTGCAACCACCCAAAGAACATCCTTTCGACATGTCAGAAGAGCCCAGTCCCCAGGAAGGACATGATGCTTGGTACAGCAGAGAGGTCACAGGAAGAAAAGCAAGGACTTCTGCAAGACAATTGACACAGTAGCTGCCACAACAGGCTCAAATATGATAACCACTGTGAGGGTGGCACAGAACTGGGCACTGTCCCACAGTTCATGGGATCATGATGAGTCAGGGCTGACTAGGTGGCACTTAACAATATAGTCTGTCAAACTGAGAAGAAAAAACATAATAAATCCCTCCTACCTTTTTTATCTGCTCAAGGAGTAAGTCAATAACTCTCTTGAAGTATCATTATAGATGTCAGCAGTTTGAGCCCAGGGATCCAGGTACGTGTCATTCGAGGTAAATATTAGAAGATGATGAACTGTGACTTGTGAGTGCGATGAGTACTGCCTGCATTCTCTCTTCGGAAAAGAGGCATTCGTGCCTATAGTTTCTGGGAGCCTATAGTCTTCTAAGAAGACTCCCAGGCTGTGCCCTCTGTTGGAAGACCTTCCTTTCCCTGATCCCAAGGGCATGACCTTACTAAGGGGCAGGGCAGGGGGCAGCCCACATCCTTGACTAGTCCATAGCTGGAGTATCTGTGCCTACCCTCACACATCCACCACTCTTCACATCTTCCTCTGGACCTTCTTTGAAATGCCTTTCCATTCTTGGAGCTCCATGTAGAAGCTCCTCAGCCTACATTCTTCACCCTTAGGGGAGTTGTTCCCCAGGATAAACTCCAGTGTGCTTTCCCCATGCATCTGTTTCATGGGTGTTTTCAAATCACTCTAGGATATCAATGGAGGTCTGGGGGATATGAACAGTTAAGGTGCTCACAGCCTAGGGATAGCTTAGAGATTCAAGATCACCCAGAGGTGCCTTGAAAGAAAAGTCTAGTGATCTACCTGGGGAAAAAAAAAATCAGCCATTGAAAATCCTGTGGAGGTCCCTTCTATTCTGAAGCACACGAGTCACCATGAGTGGAATTATCATCAAGTTAATAGCAACAGATTTGGTACTAGGATATAAAGAAAAAGTCAACCTAGCTCCTGACATGGAAGCCACAGAGAGATCAATATTCAAAAACAAAGCAACAGAGGAGCATGAAGAATATTTTTAAACTGAAAGAAAATGACAAACGTGTATGTATTAAGCTCTCTGAATAGAAAACAAAGACTCTCTAACGAGATTCAAAAAACCCCAAATCCAATGTCGTGTTCTTTTGTTTCATGCTATTTATTTTGTAGATGTCAGCTGAGGTCACCTTGACTTTTTAAAATTCAAATAAAATTGGCCTGAGCCTGTAGTTCCATGTCCTTTGGTGAGCAAAGTGCCCTCTCTTGATATTTCTGCAAATTCCCAGGGACTTCCATCCTTGCTGCCTTCGCCATTCACCTCTAGGCACTGGATCTCATCACCAGGGCTTCTTTCTTCTCTCCACTCCACAGCACCCAGAACTCAAGCCCTTTTTCTTGCTTCTCCTACCAGCCTCTCCTGGAAAGCAAAGCTGTTCAGCTTATTATGTTGAAATAAGGTAGGGGACATGGTTTAAAATCACAATAAAAACAACTTAGGGTTGTCTTCTTAGAATTCTTCTTAAAAGCAACTCTTTGGGGTCTTGTGGTAGTTATGTCATCTCAGGTCAACTTGAGGGTTTTCAGAGGGCAGGGGTGGAGCCTAGCCTGTCAATCAGATCGTGGTCTGATGATGCCTCCTTGTGGGCGTGGCTTCTCATGAGGATTCTGAGAACTTCCTCTCTCCCTGGAAATGGGACACACACCCTCTCTTCACTGCACCTTACTGTTGTAGAGCCATGTTGATGGCGGCCTGGAGGGAGCCCTGGAGGGAGATGCTTCCACCACTGAATCCGCAAGACTTTACACCCACTGACCTGTGATCTCCCTGCATTTGGCATCACTGCATTTACTGTGTGAGTCTGAAAAATGATTTATGGACTAGTATTGGACTTATGGGCTTATATTGGACTTATTTGCTTTGAACTGGCTGGAATGTTTTCTTAATATACAATTACTTATGGATATAAAGATCTTTCTGACACATACATGCGTATCCTTGGGTTTGTTTCTCTAGTCAACCTGAACTACCACAAGTGTCTTCCTGAACAAAGATATTTTCCTTTCTAAGCAGAACTCAGAGGTTAGCTAATGAAATATCTTTTTTACCAAAACATTTGGAATCTGGGCTAAGTTCAACAAGAGGGGAAGAATTATTTAAATTATGGTAGATTTCTGCAGGGGGCAATTTGAGAGTCATCTTACAAATCATTTTCAAAGAATACTTAGTGACTTGATAAAATGGTCTTTATATGTTATCAAGTGACAGATATAAAGAATGTAATTGCTCAAACATGTTTATGGATGATTGTATCTTTCTTGATAAAAAGTACATGATTTCATAACTACTGACTCCAAATGGGAAGAAAATACAATACATCAGTAGCTATAGTTGTGTCCAGACAATGAGATGACAAATGGCATCAGTTTTATTTTCTTTTTTTACGTTTTCTCATTCTTAAAAAATGAATACTCTTAGAATCAGGTTGAGTAAACAGTGCTATCTTGAAATTTTTATTGAGAAGTTCCTGAAATGCTTAGGAATACCTAATTATTTGGGGGGAGGAAAAAGCAGTCATTTATATTGTACTATTTTCAATGCACTTCATTTTTTATCAGGATGGGAAATTGGGGTCTTATGAAATAATGATGATGTCTCTCTTTGCTTGTCTGAACATTTGCTGAGAGAAGGCAAGAGAGATGCACTCGCCAGTGGAAAGTAATAAAAATTAATTGATTGATTCTACACATTGAAATCCAAAGATGACAGGGTTTTGGTAGACACAGAATATTACTATTATCACACATATGCAGTTGTCCAATTTATTTCTAATAAATTCACCATAAAATATTGATAAGCAGTAAGAATAACATATTCCTTTTTAATCTAAAAAAATGTGAAGGTTGTTTTCTAAGAGCCAATGGAATCAAAGTTACAGAAATAAGTATGTGTTAGTCTGGGTAGACTATAGAAACAAGTTCATAAACACACACATGTATTTAAGGAAGAGGTTCATACACAAGGAATGGAACATTGAGAAAGCATCCCAACCCAATCCAGTCCAAGTCCGTAAGTCTGATATCAGCCCATATGTTCGATACCAGTCTATAAAGACTCACAAAGCACATGCAATGATGCCAGGACCATCACAGGCCAGTGGGTGCAGAGTCTTGTGTATCCAGTGGTAATAGAAACATCTCAACTCTGGCAGGGGTCTCCCCTGCCATCCCAAGCATCTCAGCACTGGCAGGAGTCTCCACATGGTTTCTCCAGTCCCAGAGGTCTGGTTCCATGAGGGCAAACCCATGTGGCTTCTCATCCAGCTCCCCAGGTTCCAGGACTCAGGGTCTATCAGCATGCTGCCATGTTGCCTTGTTAGTCGAGCATTCCAAGGAACTGGATTTTGTGACGTATCAGTAGAGCATCTCCAAACAACTGTGTCATTAGTCTCTCACATCCACGGGAAATATCCCAAGATTTCCCAGGATTATGAGAGAAAGCCATGCCCACACAGAGGTCTCATTGGCTATCTCCAGATTGACAGGCTAGACTTCACCCCGACACTCTCAATCTTGAAATGGACATGAGTACATGACTGCCACAAAGTATATTAACAGTGCTGAAAAGGGTCACCTTATAGGGTGGTAAAAGTAGCCAATTGGTTACTGATAATAACCCCAGATGTCACTTTACAAACTGAGGCATGCTTGACCCCCCCCCGCCCCCCCACCCCCCGCCGTAGCCTTTTCTATTGTCTCATATGTAAGTAAAAGTAAAAGCTAAACTATGAAGAGGAAAACAAAACAATGAATAGATTTGAACTGCAGTGTTGGCAAAACCCAGTATTGGATTTTCCATGGAATGCCAGAAGGACAAATAAATTAACCTTGGGAGAGATTCAACCAGAATATTCCTTAGAATCAAGAATGGCAAGACTTTGACTCTTGCGCTTTGCGTACCTCATCTGGAAAGACCAATCGCTAAGAAAGGCTTTCGTATTTTATAAAATAGAAGGTTAGACAAAAGAAGGGAACCCCTCAATGAGATAGTCTGAAACAGTGGTTTTAATGGGCTCAAGCTTCCAAAAACTTTGAAGGTGGTTGGTCCAGGCATAGGACCAGGGGACACTGCATGCTACTCTACAGAAGGCTTCCATAATGTCTAACAGCAACAACAATAAATCAATAGAAGCCAAAGAAATGATCGAATCCTCTCTTGGATGCAAGCCTTTTCCCTCCAGAGTCCACCCCCCCCCTTTGATTAAAATAGATTTGATGGAATAGAAAGGTGCTGAGAGGAATCAGTTTTGTGTCCAAGAACATGAAGGGCACCACATGAGAAAACCGCTTGCCTTGAATTAATCAGCCAAGCAAAATGGAGATGAATCAAGTGCTAAAAGCAACTCTCTTCTTGAGAGGCTTTTCATATAGACTGAGGAAAAAGGACATTTTCATGACTTGGCTTCAACTTCTTCTTTCATCCACTAATCAAACTCTATTAGGATTGGAAAACAGGGTTTCTCCGTTCAGCACGTTTCCTCGACTCATAGCAGTGACTGCATCACACTCCTTTGGTGCAGGTCAAGTTTGATTGTCTGACTCCAAAGGTTGAATGGCTTCTCAAAGTGCAGCCTGAAGCTAAGTTAGAGCGGTACCACCAAAAGATGGTGTTAAAATGCAGAATCTCATGTCTTTCCCCTACCCCAAGGCAAGACAACAGGTTCTCCATGTACAATTGAGTGTTGTTGATTCTGTTCCTCCAATTGTTCCTCCCCTTCTTTCCAGAGCTGTTCTTCTACACTTCACTTAAACTCTACTCTTGTGAGTGACATGTGTCAATTTGATCATTTAGAGACTCAGGACCTCCTCAAAGGGCCCAATGTTCAAGGCAAACCATTTTCCCTAGTTAAGCTAAGTCATCATTTGGTTCTTGGGAACTTGGTGTTTATGATTTGAAGATCATCTCAAGGGAGTCTGTCAGGGGTTCAGCCAGCCTCCGTGGTTCTAGTAAGTCAGGAGTTCTTAAGAATTTGAAATGTTGTTCTTCATTTTCCCCCTTTGGATCAGGATTCTTCTATAAAATCTTTGATTCTTATGTTCAGTAACTGGGCACCACCTAGTTTTTCTGGTCTCTTGACAAAGGAAGTCCTTATTCATGAAGGTAAATAGGGACTTTCTCTGTTGCTCCAGGTGAAGCGAGACTAATCACTGTGCTTTAGACACCCAATTTCAAGTTTTTGAGACCTCGAGAATTATTCAGTGAACTAGGAGCAAGAACAGGAACACTAAGCATATTATAAGAGCACTTAACTGAAAGTCCCATGAAACTGTGATCCAAATTCTCCAAACTTCGGAATGGAGTCTCACAGCCCCAGTAGCAACTCTTTGGGAGGGAGAGAGGTGTCATGCTGTCACTCTCTGTGGTAGTTACTTAACTTGGTGTCAATTTGAGAGGATTAAGACAGAAGGGGTGGAGTCTGACCTGTCAATCAAGATCTATCAATCAGGCCTCTGTGTCGGCATACACTTCTCTGGAGAATTCTGGGAACTCCTGTGTTCCTCCTTGGAGGCAGGAGACACTTCTCTCTCTTGGCTTATGTCGTTGGAGTTGCTCTACTGACAAGAAACGTGGCATTATGCTGATAAACTCCATGCCCTGGGAACTGGAGAAACCACGTGGAGACCCCTTCCAGAGCTGAGAAGCTGACACCACTGAAGTCATAGATTTTCTACCCCCTGGCTTGTGATCATCTGCATTTGGCATCATTGCACATGTTCCCTGAGCTTGAAGAAGAATTTATAGATTGGTATCAGACATCTGGCCTAATATCAGACTTAAGGGTTTGGACTGGACTGGGTTGGGTTGCTTTCTTAATGCACCATTACCCTTTATATAAAATTCTCTCTTATCCACATATGAGTCGCTCTAAATTTGTTTCTCTAGTCAACCAGACTCACACACTATATATCTGTCACACAACTTTTTCCAATGTAAACATGTATCGATGACAAAAATCAGCTGGGTCACCCTACCCTTAATCAATGGAAATTTTCCATCACTGTCAATCCCCCTCACCTTCTCCCCTTACTTCCCCTAGTGAGCTTTCCTGGTTTACAAAACAAAGCCAGTTGTCATTGAGCTGACTCTAACTCATGGAAACAGAGTAAGACTGTGCTCTGAGGGCTCTTCAGGAATGGATTGCCAGGAACTCTGAGTGGACTTGAATGCCCAACGTTTTCTGGTAGCAGCCAACTGTGCTAACCCTGTGTACCACACAGCACCTCCTACTGTCCGGAGAAGCCTCGTGGGATTGATCAAGAAGTCAAGGATGAAGGACCCAATGCTGAACTCATTGTTGCCTTGAATGAGAAGAAGAAGAAGGAGAATGAACAGTGGAGCATGAGCTCAATGATCTGTTCCGTCGAGGTTCACCCGATTCACAAGAAGCAGATTAAATTAAAAATAAAATGAAGTCCTAGAATCTCGTTCCTCCCGGGGGGGCTGAGTTAAATGCAGTGCCATTAGAGAATATGTGTTTTTAGTTCTGTTATTTCAGAATCACGAGGGGTAATGCTACATATTTCCCAAGCACACAATTTAATGCATCCTTTGACATTTTATTTGCCACAGCTTGAAAAGTCAGCATCAGCATTATTCACACCATAACCAAGAAAACATCAAAATGTTTGTGGGGGGAAAAGTCCATCATCCTCTCCTTTTCGACAAACTTTTTTGAACTTCCCTCCTATCAATGAGGGGAGAAGTGAGAGGTCCCTTTAATTGACACACACACACACCAGCTGTAACACTTATACTATAGTATAAAGCACAACTTTATCAATATTTTACTTTGATCAGCATAGTCAACTTATGCAAGATTAAAATATTACAAGAATATTTGGGGCCCAAGTCCGTCATGATCTATAAAGGAAACATTGAGATATTTGTGTGTGATTTTTCTGTACATAGGGAACATTTTTTAAAAGAAGTCGAATTATCTGACATAGATTGTTTTGAAACGTGTGCACACATCCTGGGCCTGTTTTCACGACAGTTGTTGGGTGTTGCTGGGTCCATCTTGAGTCAGTGACCACATCTGACTTCCCTGGAGCTATCTTGGTTGTGCTCTTTTCAGAAGCAGATCGCCAGATCTGCTCAGCTTTTCTCCCGCAGTGGTGCTCAGTGGGCTCTGTCAAGTTTCCATTCACAGGAGAGTGCTTACTCATTGTGTTACCAGCGGGCCGTGAAAGTACCTCTTTCTTCTTCACAGCTGTAGGGTTTTTCACAGGATAGTATTCAACTATATTAGGGTTTATTTGCTCTTGTGAACAATTACATAATCAACACTGTTTTTCTTCATGGTCAACAATGTTCTTTGCTCCTCCTTATTCTTCAGATGTCTGTTCATTTGTCTCTTCTGCAAGATCACACAGGCATGCATAGGCACATACACACACTGATTTCCTAAAACAGATTCTCATAGCACCTTCCATTTCTCCACTGCGGTGTTGATGGGACACCAATATTACCTAGCACTGTGTATTTTCTTTCCTTTTTAAAAAATAAAACCTGAGACTTCTGCCAGGTTGTACGTTTCAGGAATACCGAATGGCAATTGTTTGTGCTCCCCATTGCATTTCCCAATGTCTAGCATGGTTTCTGAACAATTATAGACTGTTACATGGGTTTTCCAAATGCCTGAATACACGTCGTTGCTCATTTTTAAAGGCGATTTCTAGAAGATGGATTTGTATTGAAAAAACCCTGAGGCCAAAGGTACAAATAAATACTGTTTTAAATGTTGATCGATTTGGGGGTTCATGTTCATAGAAATAGCATTCTGTAGAGAAAGGTTTTCCTTCACCCTGTAGTCTTTTACACATATGCTGGAGCAAAGCTGTCATCTTGAAATGAGCGAGTCCTCTCCACCATGCGGGACACAATGGTCTCAAAGACACCGCATTTTCCACAGAGCAATGTCTCAAGCAAGGCACCTGTTGACTCAGCATTGTGGGAAAAGAGAAACTCAGCTCTGCTTGAGAGGAAATGAATGCACGCTCACTTTCCATAGTGCGCATGTCTCCAACCCACAATGAAAAAAAATGCACACAGGAAACGTCAACTATTTCAGCGCTGAAATATTTCCGCCTCTATTCTCTAGTCCATTCTGCACAGCACGGTGCATCCTTTCATTGTTTTTTCATTTTTACTCATTCCGGGCAGTTAAAGCCCACCGCTATTTTTTAATAAGGGTCAGATCGTTAGTGAAGACCAACCTATTTCAACGATGGTGTGGGTTGACTCTTGTGATGGTCCTGTGCTTATGTTGATTTCATGATTGAGATGTAGGGGTGGAGTCTAGCCTGTTCATCTGGAGATAGCCACTGAGCAGCCGATGAAGCTTCCGTGTGGGCATGGCTTTCGCCTGACACTTCTGGGAAATCTTGTGGTATTTCCCTCATGGAGATGAGAGGCCATCTCTCCAGTTGTTGGGAGTCAGTCTCCGAGACGACGAAACTATGGACAAGACAAGAAGGCAGTGTCCGAGGAGCTGAAGGAATCCGAGGAGAAGCCACACGACTTTACCTTGATGGGTAAGATGCCTGAAGCTGGAGAAGCCACGTGGAGATCCCTGCCATCGCTGAGTTGCTTCTACCACCACTGGATGCTGTTGATGGACCCTGAGCCCTGGAAGCGAGGATCCCTGGGGAGACCCCCACCAGTGCCGGGTTTCTGCACCCACTGACCTGTGACTTCGTGAGTCAGAAGGAGACTTTATAGACTGGTAGAGGGCAAATCGGCAAATATCGGGCTTATGAGTTTGAACTGGCCTGGGTTGGGATGCTTTCTCAATGTCCCATTCCTCTTGTATATAAACCGTACCCTTATATCCATATGCTTGTCTATGAATTTGTTCCTCTAGTCTACCCAGACTAGCACACCTCTTTAGGTGCTCTTCAACATATATTTTGAAAGGCCCCGCTGTCTCTTCAATAATGCAGTACATGTCAATAATCTAGGATGTTTGAAAGGAACCTTGGTGTTGTCGTGGTTACAAGGTGGGCTGTTCGCCACAAGGTCTGCGGCTCAAAACCACCAGCCATGCCTTGGAAGAAAGATGAGGCTTTTTGTCTTGTAAGGAGTTAGGTAAGGAGTCTCAAAAACTCACAGCAGCAGTTCACCCCTGTTCTAAAGAGTCGCCATCAGCTGGCACAGACTCAATGGTAGTGAATTTGGGTTTGGTAAAAGAGTATTTATACTTTATTCTCTTTCAAGCCAAAGCAATCATCTATTGCTGAGAGCAGGCATGGAGAACTGGACAGTACACATCTTGATTCATAATTGAAACCCAGTGTTCTCTGGTTCCTTCTAGTCATTACTTTCAGGAAGTTGGCTTTATGGATTGCCCTATGCTCCTGCAAAGCGTATAGCTGCCCTGACACCTGCACCTGTGAATGTGAACCAGTAGGTGCAAGCAGGGTCTTTGATGATGCAGGAAGGGAAGGTGGTCACAGCACAGTATCTGGCTGCTTTCCTTGTACAAAAGAAGGCTCTCAGAGGCAGGCAGACAGAGGCAGGATGTGTCACCTTGCTGCAGCTGCAAGCCCTGGGCTTACCCTTGAGATGATCTAGCTTTGGGCCTCATAGGAAACTCATCCACCTTGGAGAAAAGAAATCAGCTGATGTGGCCTACGTTCATTTAATACCAAAGCCTAGAATATTCGTTGAGTCTCTGAGTGAGTCAGCTTAGGATCTAACTTCATGCTGACATGCAAGCCCTTTCTTTACCTTTGTGTACTTCATGACCTCGTCCATCCCGTCATCGTCGTCGTCCAGTGAACCTCATTTCACTCCACAAGAGCAAGCCCTTGCTCACATTTTCTTTCTCCACAGCCAGTTCTGCCTGGGGAAGCTACAAGGCATGAAAGAGCTGTGTTCTAGCCAGCATACCACTGAAGTTCAAACCAAACTCACTGCAGCCAAGCCAATGCCGATTCATAAGGACCTTCCAGGGGTCCTCAAACTTTTTAAACAGGGGGTCAGTTCACTGTCCCTCAGACCGTTGGAAGGCCGGACTATAGTTAAAAAAAAAAAACACCAAACAACTATGAACAAATGGACTGAGGGCTCAAAATGAGTTGGCTGCTAAGCCGGACAGACAGTAAGGCAAAAACACCTGGTGGCCGGATAAATGTCCTTGGCGGGCCACATGTGGCCCACGGGCCGTAGTGTGAGGACCCCTGTAAGGTAAAAGTGCCTCTTTTGAGTTTCTGAGACTGCAGCTGTTTATGGTAGTAGATTAAAGTGACCAGATTTTAAGCAGAATACCATTGACCTGGGGCAGGGCGGGGGTGGGTGAGAAAGAGGGGGTTCTTGATTAAAAATTTGGTCTATATGGAGCAACAAAAATTTTCCTAGAACACAAAAATAGTATTGTAATATGTTTATTTTAATTTTAAAATGCCGTGGGACATTGTTAAATTGTTAAGAAGTGGGACTCTGGTCACTTTATAGTAGAATGACCCATCTTTCTTCTGAGGACTGGCTGCTGGTTTCAGACCTCTGCCATTTAAGATCTCGGCCCAACACAGAACCACTATGTCACCAGGGCTTCTGAAAAGATGTTAAAGATAAATTAAAAGGAATACTTCAGTATCTTGAAGCACACACACAATATTTGCTCAAGTTTCCTCTAAAAAACAGTCCCATCTTAGCCTAACCTGTGTGTGTGCGAGTGTATGCAAATCAAAAGCAATAAAGAAAGGATCTTTCCAAAGACACTACCAAATGTCCCCTGCAGTTTGGGTCCTTCAATTAAAAAAAAAATCAACAAGGCCCCTGTTTTCGCAGAGAATACTAGGGCTTTTAGAATGTACTTAGCCTGCTGTCAGCATTGTCATTTTTCCAAAGACAGCGAGTACAAAAATTCTGCCAAGGCTACCACAATGCATCTGTATCCTAAAGGCAAGGAGCCTTTTGAAACAATCAAACACTGTCCTTTCAGCAGTAATAACACGCTAACACTTTCCCATTGTTCTGCCCAGGCAAAGGGACACATCCAACAGAAATAGCCAGAGACAAAACAAGGAGCTACCCCAGTGCATGCACATCTTTATATCCTCCTGTGGGGACTGCAAATGTAGATAGTTTATGCACAATGGAAGAGATTATTACAGATTATTGTTGACCAGGCTTGAGGTGTGTGTTTTCTCTCAAAAATCCAAATCAAATAGGCCCTTCCTTTTAAGAATCTAAAATCTATGTTGCTTAGGCGTGTATTTATTTCTTCTTACTGTAAGATGTTCATTTCTACTTTATCCATCAACATAGTCAAGAGGCCTAAGACCTCACTCCCTGAGGGTAGACAAAGTGGGCTTTTCTGACACATTTGGAAACTTGATAACAGTTCATATATCACTTGGCTTCACATTGCTTTTTAGTTGCCCTTGTCTTATCTCCTACCCCTTCATCAAGAGGACAGAGACTCTATTTGACCTTTTTTCTCTCCTTCATTTATGCACTCAATTAGACCAATGTAGGGGTGTGTTAGACAGGGTTCTCCAGAGAGACAAAACCAGGACACGAGTAATTCTTTTTATATGTTTATATAGATAGAAGGACATATAAGATAGGAAATAAAGTCAACAAATCTATAAAGCAGTACAAATGGCTCCATGCAACTCACTTGCGTGAGAAAACTGGTAGCCTGGCTGTCCTTGGAGTTTTGAGGGTCACCAAGTAGCCCTCTGTAGAACAATTCAGCTATCCGGCCACAAGCAGCAAACAGCAAAGCAGGTCACCAACAGTCAGCCAGATGACAGAGTCCAACAGTCCCCAGCTCAAAAGATGAATATTCCAGGAGCATGGCGAAGCAGGGCTTGAAGGAACCTCAACTCACAACAGCACAGTCCACCCCTTAGGTGTCCCACGGGGAGTGTACCTTGGAGATCGAGGCACAGAACAAACAAGGCAGCCAGCTGGTCTGAAGATCCAAGAGCAAGAGGGCAAGGGCAGGGCTCCCTAGGCCATTTCTATCTCCGCCCTTCAATTGATCTCGTGTATATACTGGCCATGTTGCCACAACAGACCTACCTGTCATCTTTGGCCATGTTGGCACAACAAGCTCACCTATCACAAGGGGAAATAAAAGTCCTGGTGGTGGTGGTGGTGGTGGTGGTGTGTGTGTGTGACTGATCATACATCGAGCTCATGTATATCTGCCATCAAGTGGTATATTTACCATTCAATCTGAACATGAAATGAACCACCAACTGTTCTCGGCAAGCACCCCGAACCAAAATCACAGCCACAAGTCCATGCCAGCCCTCTAGGGCAGAGTAGAACTGTCCCCTAGGAGTTTCAGAGACTGTAACTAGGAGAGAAGAAAGCCTGGAGGCGCAACTGATGGTTTCAAACTGCTGACCTGGTGGTTAGCAGACCAGCCCATCAGGATTATGCCCAGTGGGTTTCTCCAGCAGGGCACAGATCAGCTGAACGTAATGTGGCTAATCATCATTGGGTAACCCTGACCATCGTGAATTTCCCATTCTCCATACCTACCCCCAACAAAGGAACAGCAAAAGTAGTCAGAGGCTGTGGCAGTCACCTAATCAGGTGTCGGCTTGAGGATGAAGAGTGTCCGGGTGGAGACTAGCCTGTCAATCTGGAGATAGCCAATGAGACCTCTGTGTGGGCATGGTCTTCCCCTCTAGGAATTCTGGGAAATCTGGTACCTCCTTCTTGGAAACAGGAGACACTGATTCGCTCCCTTGGAGTCACTCAACATACAAGGCTGAATTTCTGTGAGACATCCCTGAGGAGAAGCCACATGGAGCGACCCTGATTCTACCAGACCTCTGAAGAAACCAGAGAGAGACAGACCTCTGCCAGTGCTGAGATGTTTCTACTGCCACTGGATCCAGAGAGTTTCTATTCACTGGCTTGTGATCCTTCTGCATTTGGCAACCTTGCATGTGTTTCCTGAGTGAGAAGAGGAGTTTATAGATTGGTATCAGATATATGGACTTATGACCTTGGATTGGACTGGGTTGAGATGTTTTCTTAATATACAGATGCTCTTGTCTATAAAACTCTTTCTTACACACATAGGCGTGTTTATGAATTTGTTTCTCTTGTCTACCCAGACTAACACAGAGCATGAGTGCTATTGGCTCGTCTTTCTTTACCTGCTGGCTTTTTACCCTGTTGTGGCACCAGCCCTACACTCATTCAGCCAAAGCCCTTGGTGGGCACCATTGGATCCAACCATGAAAGGATGGAGCAAAGTCAGACTCAAGGGAGGATGGGGCAGCAAAGGGAAAGAAACGGGGCTTTGTTTTACTCTTTCTGTGACGTTTTCTTCCTAGTGGTCAGAACTATGGATGCTTACTGCCATTCTGTCAAGGTCGACTCCTCATGACCCTATCTAATGGGGTAGAACTAACTGCCCCTGTGAGTTTCTGAGTCTGGAACTCTACCAGAGTGCCAAGTCACACCCTCCTCCCTAGTAGTTTCAAAGTACTGAGCTTGTTGATTGGTGCCAGATGTGTCGCTTACACAGTGATGAAGAAATACAATAGAAGGGGTAGTCAAAATCAGAGGCACTCTTGCGAAGCAAACATATCACACCAAAAGCTCATTCATCGACATATCCTCCCTTTAAGTCTCTCCATGTCAATAGGCAGAGTTCCCATCTCTATGCCCCTCTTTGTATACCAATCTGTACTCTTCAAGGGACACGATATCTGAACTACAATTTTGGCATCTTTGAGGGAGACCTGGGGGTGAAGGGGTTGCCCATTGACTGCTAACCTCAAAGCGGATTGGAACCACCAGCTGCTCTGGGGGAGAAAGAAGGAGCTTGCTATTCCTGTAAAGAGTTGCAATCTCAAAAGCTCAGATGAGCAGTGCTCGCCTGTCCTGTAGCACCTCGGAATCTTCAGTGAGTTTGGCCGTGTGGTTCTGTTTTTGTTTGGCCTTTCAAAGGACTCACATTGTGCTCCTTTTAGGCATTCTTTAAATGCAAAGACAAAAAGGAATCTGAACTAGCCAAGATTAGGGTGGTGGGTTGGATGGGGGGAATGTTCTCAATATACTTCGCTTAGTTATATTCTAAGAATATTATATATATATATATATAAGTTATAGTGTAAGAATGAATAGTACAGATTGCAATGAACAATTTGGGGATGAGTAGGTATGATTTCTCTCTCATGTAGTTTTCAGTGTTCTTAAAACGTCTTCCTGCTAACCCCACCCAATCAGGCCTTGGAGGAAAATTCCCAAAATTGCTTTTCTGGAATCTAAAGTTGAGTTGCTCGCCTCTGAGACCTGGATGCCATTCGCTCAGACCCAGGTGTTTGGAAGCCCATTTGAATCAGACCTTCCCCCCACCCCCCAGCTCCCCAGCAGGTGGAAGAAGAATCAATGTTTGCTGTTTGCATTCTGATGCCGGCAAAGAATCCTGAAGGTCACGGGGACCGCCAAAGGACACCCCCATTTTGGATGAAGTCCGGTTAGAACAGTGATTGGCAAACTGCAGCTCCAGAGCCTGTGTGGCTTTTTCAGTGTGGACGTTCCGCTCAGAAGTAACGTGGAGAACACCTGAAGCTTGTGATTTCAGATCACAGTGATTTCAACCGTGTTTGGAAATACGGAATTATGGCTCTTGAATTTTTTTAAAGTTGTTAGGAGGGACAGCATTTCCTCTTCAGTCTCAAGAGTTAGAGTGTTCCTGAGACTTTGAACGAGCTGTCAGGAGACATCAGTCCCTTGAGAAGGGCATCATGTTTGGTAAAGTAAAGGGGGAGGGGGGAAAGGAAAGCGCTCCCTGGACTGGACTGACAAAGTGGCTGCACCGCTGGACTCAGGTAGAGCAGTCGTGGGGCCATGTCTCATTCTCTTATGATGGATCAGTATTGAGTCAATGGCACACAACAACAACAACGACAACATGATTAGTGAAAGGAGTTGTCTGCAGTTATTCTCTGAGGGCAGAAACTTATTTGAACACGTGTTATTTGGAACAGACCTGTGTACAGACAAAGCGGCCCTCTTAAGGCAGTTGTGCCTGATGTTGTCTTCATGGAAGGAGATCCATCAGGGCACAAACACCTGTTTTCCCACAGAAGGCTAGTTCTCTTGCGCCAGTAAGCCAACAATGGGAATGGCCAGAAATCTTTGCAAAGCAATACGGCTCCATCTCTAGTGTCATCTTGACAGTACTAGGGTGACGTTTGTATGTCTCACATTCTACTATCCATATAATGGCCTGCTTCCTTGTCCATCAGGCTATCCACCTCCCTATAGGATCTAACACTTAGTAAAAACAAACACCATTTTCCAACCTCGTGTGTACCAGAGTAGAACTCCCTTCATAGCGTTCTCAACGGCTGATTTCTTGTGTGGGGAAGGGAGGAGATGTCAGGTCTTTCAGGTGTGGCACCTCTGGGAGTTCTTGAATATCCAACTTTTTTAGTTAGTAGCCAAGCCTGCTCACCACTGAGCGACTCCAGCAACAGTAGTTCTCCATAAGCAGATCTTAAGTTGAAGTAGATTCATTCAATTTAGTAAACTCACCATTGACTTCTAAGCTAGAAGTCCTGGTGCAGCGATTCTCAGCCTGCGGGCCCCTTTGGGGGTCAAACCACTCTTTCACAGGGGTCGCCCAATTCATCACAGCAGCAGAATGACAGGGGTGAAGTAGGAACAAAACTCATTTTATGGCTGAGGGGTTCCTACAACGTGAGGAAGTGTATCAAAGGGTCTCGACATGAAGAAAGTTGAGAACCACTGTGCTGGAGCCACCACGCTAAAGCACTCAGCTGCAAAAGATCAGCAGTTCCAACCCTGCGGGAGCAAAATGAAACCCTCTGCTTCTATAAAGGTGACAGCCTTAGAGACCCGCTGGGTTCTGCCCTGTCTTGCCGAGTACGTTGACATCATATCGTGCGTTGACATCAAGTCGAAAGCAACAGGTTCTGTTCAGGTCTGGTCGTCGACCGGGACCTCAAAGAGGCATGTCCAAAGCCAAGCACAGCCACGTCTCATCAGTTGAAAGTATCTTCTCCCAAAGTGAAATATCTACCGTCTCACCGTCCTTCATTTCTTGAAGTTTGTTTCGTTTTTATTTTTGTTTGATCTCTGATGGATCAGACCATTGAAAAATGCCCAGAGAGACAAGGGGAGGTGGGGGAAGCGGTTACGGAATCATGAGGATGTGATGATTTCTAATGATAGTGTCTTCCGCAAAGCTATGCCCCACCTTTGCTCATCTCCCCCAGCACACAGCCCCTCAATGTCAGCCATGATGAGTGATAGAGAAATCCAGATGCAGACACAGACGATTTGCGTTCCAATTTTAGTTCGCAACTGCCCGACGTCAGACAAGCTGCTCACGCCCTGAATGTCAATTCCTTCACCTGCCACATAGACATAATGCCAGCTCCTCTGAGCTAAAGCCAAATAACAGCCAGAGCACCTGACAGAACACTTGACACTTCAGTAGATACTTGGGGAAATGTTGGCCGAATCTGAAGATTCCTCTCTAGTACCATGTTTTTCAGTAGGCAGGGTAACACCACCAGATAAGTGCACAATTGCTGGCCATGAAAGTAATAATGACAAATACATATAATAGTCGTTCAAACCTGCCAGCTGCAACTGGGAGATTAGACCCCGTGCTCACTTGCAGATCAGAGCCTGGGATATCCCCGTGAGACATTTCTACTGTCACCCTGTGTCACCATGAGTCAGAATCAACCCAACAGGATCCAATGATAACCTCCCTGGGGTTCTTCAGCACTTCCAATCTAGCATAAAAACAATCGAACGCATCCTGAAGAGTTTAGATCATTATTATCCTCTTCATCTTATAAATGCAAATACATTGAGAAGAGGTGATTAGGGTAAAGTGACCAGACATCCTGCTTTTTAACAATTTAACAAGATTCTGCAGTATTTTAAAATTAAAATAAATGTATTACAATACTATTTTTGTGTTCTAAGAAAAATTTTGTTGCTCCATATAGACCGCATTTTTAATCAAGAGCATCCCTCCCTCCCCGGTCAATGGTGTCCCGCTTAAAATCTGGTCACTTTAGATTAGGGTCATGTTTGTTGGCGACAGTTATGCCAATCGTGCAGTCTACTGCTTTGGGTCAAACTATTTCCCCCCCTTTTCCTTTTAAAAACTTTTCAGAGAGCATGCCTGAGAAATGGTGGTCTTTTTCACCCTAGTGGCTACCGGAATGATATTATCTCGCTTGGCTGAAGCTGGTCAACTTCTGTGATCCAAGAGGTGGATGTCAATGTTCCAAGAGGTGGATGTCAATGTTTAAAACATGGGAAAACAGTGGGGTACAGACAGACGATTGATCACATGACCTTAGTTCCAAATTTGCCATCACCCAGGGTACAGTTCACTGATCACCCACAAGCGGATTACTTTCACTATCCAAGGTGAGTGGGGTTCAGGGATAGGATGCTGGTGGACCAGGACCTCAAGAGATGAAATTAACAAAGCAGTGTGCCAAGTGGTCTATCTCTCGCAAGTGACACTCTGCTGGTGGAGAAAGCAAACCCTAGCCCATGCAGCATGATTGCCTTGCGTGTCCCACCCCTTTCTCCCACACATGAGCTAGACAGAAAACTCCTGTGTGAGCACTTCGTTTGGTCAGTCTCCCATCGGGACAAGTGAGGTGAGTTGTACATTCATAGCGTTCAGTGGCACAGAGTTCGTTGAGGCCTGTCCAGTTCAATTCACCCTTTTTAAAAAAATAATTTTATTGGGAGCTCTTACAGCTATTATGACATTCAGTACATCATGTGCATCAAGCACATCTGCACACATGTTGCCACATACATTTCCAAACATTTTCCATTTGAGCCCTTGGTATAAGCACCTCTTTAAAAAAAAGCTCCTCTTTCCCCTCCCCACCCTTTTATAAATGAATCATTTTATTGAGTACTCACACACCTCCCCTCACGATCCATACATATATCAATTGTATGCAGAACTCATTTGCACACTTGTTGCCATCATCACTCTCAAAATATCCTCCCTCCACTTAGGCCCCCAGTTCCAGCTCCCCATATTTCCCTTTCTCTCTCCCCTCACTATGAGCCTTTAATAATTGACAAATTGCTATTTCATATCACACACTGTCCAATGTGTTTCTTCACTCACTTCCCTATTGGCCATGCCCCAGAGAGAGGAGATTATATGTAGATCCCTGATATTAGTTCCCCCTTTCTACTCCACCATCCCTCCACCCTCCCAGTATCACCACTCCCATCACTCATCCTGAGGGAATATCTATCCTAAATTCCCCATATTTCTGACTCTAGTGTACATCCCCTGTTCTAGTCAGACTTGTCTGGTAGTACCGGGAGTATGATAGTGGGTGGGAGGAAGCATTTGAGAACTAGAGGAAAGATACATATTTCATTGTTACTACGCTGTACTTTAACTGGCTCATCTCCTCCCTGCTACTGACCCCTCTGTAAGAGGATGTCGCTTCACCTATTGATGGACTTTGGGTCACCAGTCTCAGTTCATTCTTTTGCCACCTCCTTACGTTCCAGGTAAACAGAAAACCTTTTCAGGAATTGTTATGGCTCACAGTCTGGCCTGGTGTACCTTGATGGGCTGCTTCAGAACTGTCCTCAGTGACCACAGATGTTTTGTTTTCCACCTTTGCTTAGACCAGTTAACAAGAGCACTTTAGAGCAATATTCAGCCTATGGGAACAGCCTTGAAAACCTTAAAAAAATTATAATAGCGGTGTGGCAGTCACCTAATCTGGTGTCCATTTGAGGACTAAGAGTGTAGGGATGGAGTCTAGCCTGCCAATCTGGAAATAGTCAATGAGACCTCTGTGTGGGCGTGACCTTCTCCCGAGAATTCTGGAAAATGTGGTAGCACCTTTTTGGAGGTGGAGACATTGTCTCTCTTGGTGCACTCCCTTGGAGACACTCCCCTGACAAGGCAGCTTTCCCTCGAGACATCCCTGCGGAGAAGCAGCATGGACCTATCCTGATGCGGCCAGAAATGTGGACCTAGAGAAGCCATGTAGAGACCCCTGACAATCATGAGATGCTTCTACCACCACTGACTTTGCACCCACTGGCCTGTGATCGCCCTGTATTCAGCATCATTGCATGTGTTTCGTGAGCCGGAAGAGGACTTTATAGACTGCTGTCAGACATATGAGCTAATATCGGACGTATGGGCTTGATCTGGACTGGGTTGGAATGCTTCCTCAATGTTCATTTGCTCTTATATATAAACCTCTCCTTTATACACATATGCGTATTTCTGAACTTGTATCTCTAATTTGCCCAGGATAGCATCAGAGTCATGGAAAAACAAAAGGTTTCCCGTGGTGTCTTCTTCCAATGTGGGGAGCCAACTCCTTCTTTGTTTCCTATTCTTCGTCTGAAAGTGCATCTGAAGCCTGTTCACTTTGGGGGACCCTACTGGCATCAGAGGCAGCAGTGACTTAAGTGCCAGCATCACGGCAACACACAAGCCACCACAGTAGAGCAAACAGACAAGTGGCAGAATGGCTTATGTATCCAGACTCCACAGCATGATCATTGTAAGTCCTCTAAGACAATGACTAGGTATCTAGCACCAGGTATAGTGAGGTGTTATGATTCACCCAATATTTTGTCACTTCCTGACCCTGTGGCTACAGGGGTGGGGTTTGTGGAAAGAGGTGAAGGAAGGGAAGAGGAGAGAACTCACAAGTCAGGTACAGCCTGTGACAAAATTATAAGGGCTGTGAGTTCTCGACCTATGAGTTAAGAACCCTTTGGGGTGTCAAACAAGGCTTTCACAGGGGTCAATTCATCACTGTAGCAAAATGACAGTAATGAAGTAGCAACAAACACAATTTTATGAGGGGGGGGTCACCACCACATGAGGAACTTTGGGAACCACTGGGTTAAGGAAATCGAATGTTGACTATCACTTAGTCTTATGAAATTCACTTCCCCTTACTTCCTTCACCTTCAAACAAAATCATGGGTGGGAGTGTCTTCAAATGCCGTGCTTCAAATAGAACGTTAACACTCTGAAATGACAGTAAATGGGAGGGGGGGCAGCTTATTAAATGTAACCGAAAACCCACCTCTGACAAAGGGAAAGACAAAAGACCTGAAGCCCATCTTAAAACAGGTTGGACGTTAGCAGCCTTGGCCACCACCATGACCGATGTCTCCAGGTGCGAACAAAAGATCAGACCAAATTCATGGCCATTGAGCTGAAGGCTACTTCTGGTGACCCCAAAGGACAGGGTAGAACTTCCCTGTGGCTTTCTGAAACTTACTCTTTTATGGGAGTGGAAAATCTCATCTTTCCTTCATGTAGCAGCTGATGGTTTCGAACTAATGACCTAACCCAGCCTGTAACTCAGTAGGTTACCAGGGCTAACCTCGCCATATGCAAGAGTACCTGTAAAATTGCACTTTCATGAGACACGAGGTAACAAAACAGCAACAACAACGAGAGGATTTTGTTGAGTTTCCTACAAAGCTGAATGCCAAAGACAAAAGGGTTTGTCTTGAAGGAGTCTGCATCCACTTTAATACACATCAAAGTATTTTGATACATATGGCTGTGTGCAATGATCCATGAAATTTCATCACTCAGTTGTATAATCCCCCCAAATCAATCATATACAAAATCCTAGGTCTCTACCATCTGCACCTTAAAAGGAGAACGCATCAATTTTAAACAAATGGAGAGGGTTGTTTTAGGCAAGCTTCCAGCAACGTTTAGGAAAATGAATCCTTTCGAAAGAGCCTGATCCAACAACTCATGCTGAAAGATTAAGGACAAAGACAGTGTAGCATGTTGACCCACGTAGGGTATTAGTATTTTAACCAGGGACTATGTGTTATTTGCCATAAAGCAGTAAGTTTTTGTGAGTAGAATCTGTGGCCTCATGAAAGTAGAGGGTCATCTAATCATACCACATCTGTCAAGGTAGAAAGCTGCAAGCTTAGGATTGACTCAGATCTTCCTAACATATCCCCCATCCCCGATAGCCATCATAATCTGTCTCTTCTTTGTGTGAAAGCTTTTTCTTGATGTTTGTGTATGAAAAAACAAACAAACAAAAAACAAATAGCGGTCTCATGTAGCTGCCCTGTTTGATTGACTAATTGCATAATGTCCTCCAAGTCCATCCATGTCTAGAGACTCACCCTTATTCTTCAAGGTCAGGTAGCAGTATTTCACTGCGTGTATATACCAAAGCTTGCTTATCCATTCTTCCTCCAAGGAGCATCTAGATAGTTTTCCTCCTCTCGCTATTGGTTGTCAATCACGCTGTGACAAATCACCTTCCATCTTCCCTGAATGCTTCCCACATCGTCAAATGTTTTGCCCACGGAACCCTTTCAGATCACCACTTGACACTTGACTTTACTCTTCTGATCTTCCAGCTTGAGGAATGCTGACCATGTTCTTCCCATTGGGTTTTCCGACTCCACGTCTCTGCATATTTCACTACAATACTGTGCTTCATCTTTTCCCAGTTGCCCTTTGAAAATTTCTATTCAGCTCTTTCACTTCAGCTTGTTTTTGTTTTTTGTTTTTTTTTTCCCTTTCCATTGGAGTTAGCCATTCTACATTCACGAGCAAGTTTCAGAGTCTTATTTGACATCCAGTTCAGTCTTTTCTTTCCTTCCTGACCCCTTGCTTTCTTCATGCAGGATGTCTAACTCTGGTCTTCGGTCAGTAGTGTTCAAATCTATCCTTGAGACGTTCTCTGAATTCAGGTTGTAATTTGACTCTCAGGGTCCTGTGTTTTCCTTCAGCTTCAAGCTGAATGTGCAGCTGGGCATTGATGACTATTCCACAGTCCCTCCTGGTCTTGTTCCCTTCCATCTGGCAAGATCCGAGTGGTTAAGCCCCGGTTGTGCTGTTGAATAAGAATTATTTTCCACAAACAGGGTGCAAGTCTTGATAAAGCATATCTGGCATCCTTTCTATCACCAAAGCCATATTTTCCAAGGATTGGTTTTCTTTCTTTGTCTCCATTTGTTTTTGCAATGTGATCACCAGTAATGATGGATGCATCTTGATTGCATGTCTGATCAGTCTTAGACCTCAAGGACAGGAAATGTGTCTGAGCTTTGTTTTTGTGATTAAAAAAAATCTAATGGCCCAAGTCATGAGTATGTTATAATCAGAAGGAAGTAAAAAGGAAGGGACGTAAAGGAAGTTCTCCAGGACATATTGTGATCACCCTCTGTTTCTATGTCCGATTTTGTGACAAACAGCCAACAAACCACTTTTTAGTCCCTATTTGCTTTATCGAAGAGCTTTCAACATATCCAAAAGATCAGGAAATTTAAGCCCCTCTTTTCAACTTTTGCATTTAAGTGACCTTCCAGTCTCAAAAGAGCCTACTTTAACTAGAGTGTAGAGCACTGAACAATGCTCATCAAATAGAAAGTTTATCCAATTGAAAACCTCTTCTAAACTTAAAAGTGGTCATGTATTTTTCTTTAAACCTAATGAGATGTAGCACTTTCACAGTACAATATAGAACAATTATTAGAATTAAAGGAAGCAAAAGCTTATCACACTAGTCTTCATTTGGATACATGAATTAAGACCACATCAAGCATCTATAAAGTCCAGGCACATAGCCCCTATTGTGTTAGAAACAAGAGCCATGACTTTTTAAGTTCATTTGAGTGAAGTATGTATTATGCAATTGCAAAAAGGTGGTATGGTACTTCGAGTCCTCTAACTTCAGGGGTAGGAGAGAGAATAAGCATGTGCACAACACTGAATGTGAACTCTTAGTGGCCCAGAAAGGACAGAGAAGAATTGTCTTATAGGGTTTACAAGGCTGATGGATCCTGGCAGGATCAGTCTAGCACATTTTTCTCCCACCGAGCAGCTGGTGGGTTCGAACCGCCAACCTTCCGGTTAGCAGTCAAGCACTTTAAACACTGCACCCACAGAACTCTCTTGCACTGAAAGGTGTCTCAATAAGCACTGTCTGCATCTATAAGGAAATATTTTGTTTGTTTGCTTATTTTTAAACAAGGATGATGCTTGTAAAGGAAGTTTAGTATATGCTAGTTTGGGTAGAGTAGAGAAATTCATAAACATGCATATGTATACAGGGAAGAGGATTATATGCAAGAGCAATGGGATATTGAGAAAATCAGTCCAGACCAAGTCCATAAGTCCAATATTAACCCATATGTTTGATAGCAATCCATGAAGTCCTCTTCAGACTCTCAAAATACATGAAGGGTGCTGAATGTAGAAGATCACAGGCCAGTGAGTACAAGGTCTTTGGATCCAGTGGTGGTGCAAGCATCTCAGCTCTGGGAGCAGTGTCCACGTGGCCACATCAAGATAAGTCCATATGACTTCTCCTCAGGGATGTCTCACAGGGAGCCAGGCAGTGAGTGTTGTCAGTAGAAAGTCTCCAAGAGATGTGAACCGAGAGAGACAGTGTCTCTGCCTCCAAGAAGGAATTGCCACCTTTCCCAGAACTCTGAGAAGGCCACACCCATACAAAGGTCTCATTGGCTATCCCCAGACTGACAGGCTGCACTCCACCCCGACACTCTTAATCCTTAAATTGACACCAGATGAGGTGAGTGCCACACAGTATTTTCAATGTATTATTTTAATTTCCCTACAACCCCAAGCCACTCACTCAACTAATAGTTGTTGAGTATTGATCGATGACCTAAGAGACACGAAGTGAAACAAGCTCCGCCTTCCTGGAAACAACATTCTAGTAGGGAGACAGGCAATACACGCACACCTCATTATTCCACCTTGTAATAAATCATATGAAGAAACAAGATAGTAAGGTAAAGGTGTACATGGTGATGGTGGGTCCATTGGGGAAGGCACCTAGACAGGAAATGAAACAAAAACAGGAAGCTTGCTCCCATTGAGTCAATTCTAACTCAGAGTGACCATGTCTAGAAGGGGTGATATTTGGGATGAGACTTCAAAATCAGGAAAGGGACCAGTCAAGCAAATAACTGTGGAAAGCGTATTCCAAGCAGCAGAGACAGGAAATGAAAAGTCCTGATATGGGAGCAGGCACAACCCATTCAAGTGTTAGAAAGGTCAGTGTGGCAGCATGAATGGGGGATGGGAAACTAAGAGGAGGTGAGGGATGTTGTAGGATCCAGATCCAGAGGGTCATATAGGCTAGGGAGGGGGGTATTTGGATCTTATTCTAATTCATTGCTAAGAGAATCCCTTGTATGAAGCAACCATAACCATTTTTCATGGAGTCAACTGTGGACCCTGCTTGGGTTAGAGTGGAACTGTGCTCCATATGGTTTTCCAATGGCTGGTTTTTCAGGAGTAGTTTGTCCAGGTCTTTCTTCCAAGGTTTCTCTGGGGTGACCCTCACCTCCAACCTCTTTCAGTAACCAATACATTAACCATTTGCACCACCATATGCTGCTTACTGAAAAATGTCCTGCCTCTGTGTTCCACTCAGTCACTGTTGTTGAAATGCCCAGTTGGGATATCAAGATCAACTTTGTGGTTGATATTTAATAAATGTTTGTCAATATTCAGACATATTTTCCCCCAAGCAAGTGAAGACACCTCTTAGGCTTTAGAAACAAATCAGGGGGGGGGGGGATTAGTAGCTTTTTAGACTTAAGGATAAATTTTGGATCCCAGACTGTAAGAGGCTGCCTTTCAGTCTGTGCTTTCATGATTGTAAAGGTATTTTGTAAAAGGAGTCATGTGACTTAACTCCTGAAAACGTTTTCCTCAAAATGATAGTCTGTTACATGACATATTTCCTCGGTCAGGGCAAGTTACACGGCCATGTCTGCTTCAAAGTGGGCAGGAAAAGGCAGTCTTGCCATGTGTCTCGACCCCTTTGGGAGTGGCCCGACCCTTTCATATAGAGTGTCCTGGTTCAGAATAGTAGCAAAAGGACAGTGATAAAGTAGCAATGGAAATAATTTTATGGTTGGGCGTCACCACCCATGAGGAATTTAATGAAAGGCCGGTGGCATGAGGAAGGTAGAGAACCCCTGCCGTGGAGGCTAAGTTCCACTACACTGACAGCCTTGGCCTCCCTAAGCAGACATCTTTTTGAGAGACACACTTCAATCCACACACATACTTTACCATTTAACCCCATCATTGCAGTCCGGGATTCCTGGCCCAGAGAAATGAAAGCAGAGGTTGAAAGGCTGTGTTCAAAACTTATCCCTAGAGCCCAGTTTGTAGGGCTTCCTTCTCCCAGATGAGTTCTTCATCTGCAAATTGGGCTTCGCATGTCCGTCTCCACAGAGTTGTGTGCAAATGCTCATACCAAAATGACTTCTGGAAACCATCCTCCCTCACACACACACAAACCCCAGTACAGACAGTCATCATTTTTCTATCTGAACCCATGTGGTATGTCCATTCCTGAGACCTAGCCATAAAAAAAAAGGAGCACTTTGATGAAGAGCAGCAGCATGAACACATTTGGTCAGTATCCTGCCACATGAAAGACGGAGGAAGGTGCACACAGGATCCTAATCGTACATGTTTCTAGACCAGAACATGCAAATCGCATTTGTAAAGATGAAACTGTAAGGGCAGAAGTCACTCAAGTTGTGATTGACTCCTGGCCAGTGGCTGCCTGAGGTTTGTGACTGTCTAGTGGTCAGTGATGGCTTGGGGCTAGGGATTTGAAGGTGGACCCTAGGTGGATGAGCACGTCCTCCTCCTCCTTGGTGTAATGATGGCCATGGTTACACAGTGATGCGCATTCATCAAAACTCATCCAATTGTACAGCAAACGGTCAATTGGATGGTAGGTCATGTCTGCTGTGTGCTGCTTTCCTTGCAAGTCTTCTTTTGGTCCGTGTGTGTGTGTATGTGTGTGTGTGGGTGTGTGTACAAATATGCTTGCTCCAAACAGCCTTCCTTAAAAAAATAAATCATTTTATTGGGGGCCTCTTACGGCTCTTATCACAATCCATATATACATCCATTGTGTCAAGCACTTTGGTACGTATGTAGCTAACATCATTTTCAAAATGTTTTCTTTCTACTTGAGCTATCAGTATCAGCTTCTCATTTTTTTTTAGGCATCACTGCCCTGGTGGTGGGAGTAGGAGGCCCAGCCTTTGCTTCGTGGAGTTGGAATTGAACCTCCATCCTAGTGGGCCTCAGTCCTGCGCACAACCACTACGGCACCAGGGCTCAGCTCTGCTTCTCATTTTTATCCCTCCCTCCCTAACCTTTCTTTTCTCATGAACCCTTGTTAAATTATAAATTATTATTTTCATATCTTATATCATCTGCTGTCTCCCTTCACCCACATCTCATCACCCTGGAGTGGGAGGGTTATAGGCCCATCATTGTGATCAGTTTCTCCCTTTCTCCCCCATCTTCCCCTTATCCTCCTGGTATCACTACTCTCCTTATTGTTCTTAAGGGGGCTATCTGTCTTGAATTATCTGTTTTGAAATCTTTTCTATACCAGTGTACACACTCTGGTCTAGCTGGATTTGTAAGGTAGAATTGGGGTCATCGTAGTGGGGAGGGGAGGAAACATTAAAGATCTAGAGCAGGGGTCCTCAAACTTTTTAAACAGGGGGCCAGTTCACTGTCCCTCAGATCGCTGGAGGGCCAGAGTATAGTTAAAAACAAACAAACAAACAAACAAACAAACAAAAAACTGTGAACACATTCACTGCCGGTCGGGGATGAGTCGGCTGCTAAGTAGAACAGGCAGCGGTGACAAACACACCCGGTGACTGGATAAATGTCCTCAGAGGGCCACATGTGGCCCACGGGCCACAGTTTGAGTAGAGGAAAGTTGCATGTCTCCTCAGTGCTACACTGCACCCAAACTGTCTTCTCTTTTTCTTGTGACCCTTCTGTAAGGCGGTGTCCAATTGTCTACAGAGTGGCTTTAGGTATCCTCTCCACTCTCCCCCTCATTCACATCAATATGGTTTTTTGTTCTAGGTCTTTGATGCCTGATTCCATAGACACCCCATGATCACACAGACAGCCTCTTTTATTGTCAAGTCCAGGTTGTCTTCTGTTTTGGAAACAAATCTACTCTGAGATTTTTTTTTCTTGAAACATTTATAAATTCGTGGGTGAATTATTTCCGTGGCCCCACTTGTTTTCACTTTGCCCATCTTAAAATATGGTTTCTCGCTCTTCTTGGACATCTGAATATGCTGAAAGGTCGTTTTTTTCAAAACTTACCCCTGGGGCCCAGTTTAGGAAATGCCCTCAGTCCCAGGGAGGACTTAAAGGGTTGCAGGTGTGTAGTTTCAGCTCCCCATCTCTGTCCCTCTTATCAAGGGCCCCCTGACTCAGGTCCACACAGGAAAACTCAAGACTGAGCTAGCAGCCGGAAAGGAAAAGAGAGTCGCAGGTCCCGGGAGGGAGGTCTTGGGAGTGATCTATGGGCCTGGACGCAGAAACAGCCAGAGACTTTTCACTCCATCTGGAAGGAAGAGCACAGAACTCAAAGACGATTCCTTAGTAGGGCGGGCAGGGCAGTGCTGTCTCCTCAGGCATAGAGTACAGGAACTGAAGGCTGTGCAGGGGAGGGCTCTGGCAACAGAGAGAACCAGGAAGTAGGCAGAGGTCCTCGAAGGAACCCACTTGGCAAGGGCCGCTTTCAATCTTCCCACGATGAGATGAGACAGGTCTTTAGGTTGTGTACTAATTTCATCCTGACTCCGCCCACCCAACGCAGCTGTTGGAAACGCCTGCCTTTTCCCACAGGGCTCCCTGGGGGCTGCGAGAGGAGGCCGCAAGCGCTTCCTGGGTCAGCGCTCCACCTCCTGCAAGGGCTCTCCCGTGGCGTCTGAGTTATCCAACCAACATTTGTTCCTTGAGGAAATTTGCTTTAATTTGGTTGACACAATGGATAAATGGATTACGGTAAGAGTTTTATGAGTCCCCAACAAAATGACTAAAGAAAAAAGAGGCACTTATACCAAGGATTCATACAGAATTTAAATGTTGAGAAAATGGTGATGGCAATAGATATACAAATATGTTTGGTATGATTGATAAAATAATTCTCAAAAAAAATTTTGAGAAATCTAAAAAGGAAATTTGTTTTGCAGAGCAACAAGCAACAAAATAATGGGACGACTTCTGAAGGTCCCCAAAGGAAATTACCGTATTTTTTTGGACCATAAGACGCACCCGACCATAAGACACCCAGTTTTTAGAGCAGGAAAACAACAACAACAACAAAATATTCTGAACCAAATTGTACCAGCATACTAAAATGTGATGGAGTACCGCACCTTCGGACCAGAAAACACATCCTCATTTGAGGGTGGGAGGTGGGGGTGGGAGTGGGAGTGGGAGTCCATGTTATGGACCGAAAGGTACAGTATTTCACTTTGTATTTTCTTCACTTGAATTTTTTAAATTTTTATTAATTTAATTTATTTTCTTGGGGGGCTCCTACAAATCTCATGACAATCCAGCATTTAGTTGTATCAAGCACACCTGTGCATTTGTTGCCATCAACATTTCTAAAAGTTTCTTTTTACTTGAGCCCTTGGTATCAGTTCCTCTGTTTTCCCCTCCCTCAAGTGAATTTCTTAAAACGTCTCTGAATCCCACCTTGGGACTAACTGCTGTTGGACAAGATTTGTTCAAATTCATTTCTTCTCCTCCAAATCGCTTCCTCTCCGCCCCTACTACCCCTACTTTTTGCCCGCTTTCTCATTTCCTGCACCCGCACGCAGGTTTGCCCTAGGACAGACAGGCTGTGTCTCTTGCCCAACTCGTTTCTGTGCAGTCGGGCACATGGCGATCCCATGTGGTCAGAGTCGAACGGGGCACCACTGAATTTGCGATGTCAGATGTCCCAGCAGCAGGACCACAAGCCTGCCTTTCGAGGAACCTCTGAGTGGATTCGAACCTCAAACCTTTGGGTAAGCGGCCAAGTGCATTCACTGTTGCCACCACCTAGAGATGCCAAACAATAAACAAACTAAAGCATGTCCCAAAGCCTTTGCCCTTAGTTCCTGGCATCTGACCATGTTGCACAGACGGAACTGAAACCTTCGTTTGTGGAGAGGCAGGGGTGGGGGGGTGGGAGGCGGCGCGAGACAAGATTGCAGAAGCATCTCAGCGAGCCTTCGAGTGAAATCAACTTTTGTTTTAGAGAGTCATTCCAGAATGGAAGGGTGGGGGGACACAAAGGACTGGATGCACCCACAGGCTCCGAGAGTCTTAGGAGAAAAGCTGCCTCCGCTGATGCCTCCAGTGAGAAAGGGCCCACTACCGCAATTCCCCGAAAATCAGACCCACTCATACAATAAGCCCGAGCAGGATTTGTAAGCATTGGTGCGATATAAGCGCTACCCCGAAAATACGACCCAGTGATGGCCGTGGCTACGCAGCGTGTCTGCACCGCCCAGGCATTTCTTCAAGGAGCGGCGGTCACTGGGCAGCCCTTCTCCTCTGCCCCATCGTGACCCATCTGCACTCTTCCATTTGCAATACACAAGCCATCGAAAGACCATTTGCACGTGGAAATTAACTATTACATTGAAACTAGAATGACAAGAAGACAGTGTGAAGCCTCCTCTGCAAAGAGGTGATGATTTGGGTGAAGAATTCATGGGGTAAAATCACTGACAGTGTTGTTACCGCTGCACTCCGAGCAGGTTACATGATACGAGCTGCCCATTTAATGAACGCTCTATTCCTTGACATGAGAGATGGGAGCCAATGGGTCTAAAGGAAATAGAGTCACAAGAAATCCAGGATGAAATTCCGGGATTTGGAGAGTTATGACGATGTTCCAGAAGAAGACGACTTAACTCTGTTTGAATAAATGTAGATCATTGTACCATACTTAAAAAGAAAAATAACACATCTCCTGAAAATAAAAGATAAGGTATCTTCTTTTATTTTTTAATATTGAAGTTCCTTTTTATTTCTTTCCAACGACTTTTTATTGTTGGCAGTTGAAGTCCATTGTTTGTTTGATCTAGTTGTAGGACTATTTTTTTTAATCACTTTATCAGAGCCTCATACAACTCTCATCACAATCAATACATCTATCTATTGTAGGCAAACCACATTTGTACATTTGTGGCGATCATCATTCTCGAAACATCCTCCTTCTACTTAGACCCTTGGTATCAGTTCCTCATAGTTCTCTTTCCTCCCCACAGCCCCTCTCTCATCGAGGGTCTTCTTGAGGGAAAATAAATATAAGACTCGTGTCTTATTTGGGGGGAAACACGTTATAATTTGAGGCTCCCCGAGAGTGGCACTACCCTATCCTGGAGCTGCGCGCCAGGTTTATGCGTCGCTCTAGCTGCATTTCTCGGGGCTCTTCTGTCCCCACGCGGATCCCGTGTGTGCTCCAAATGTGTTCCTTCTGGTGCTCGGAGGTGACAGACAGCCGCATCACACGCCCTCTCGCTTCCCCTCCCCGTCCCACCCAGGCAGGAATGCAAAGCATCACCCAGTCTGTCTCAGCCATGTGGCTTCTCTAGCCAGCTGAACAAAATATGTTCCAGAATGTGGAATGTAAACACGTTTTCCTTCTGCTAACCATTCACCATCATGTGCTCCTGGTTTATTTTCCTTTTACTCTCAAGGCGCAAGTGAACTTAAGAGCCGGCCTGCCTGCGGGAAGCCTGTAAACAAAACCCAAGCACAGATTAGAATGGCAACTGATTAGGTAGCTGCGCAAGCGTGGGCATGAGAGATAGGAGGAGAAAATCTATTATGCTCCTGGGATGCTGCTTCGCCACGGGATAATCAATTGTGGGAAAGGGCTTTAAAAGCAAGGACCCTCCGGCATTTGTGTTTTCGACACTCTGGTTACGGTGAAATCTAATAGAACTTGCTGTAAAGGGAGTCTCCGCCTGCACCCATAGACCCTGCCTCAGAATGAGCAACAGGGTTCCCCCATGTTTCCGGTTCCTATCTCTAACAGTGTACATGCCTCTGGGCTGACCGAATTTGTAAGGTAGAATTGGGGAATTCAGGACAGAAGATCCCTTCAGGACCAGTGGTGAGAGTGGTGATACCAGGAGGGTGGAGGGAAGGTGCAGGAGAAAGGGGGAACTAATTATAGGATCTACATATAGCCTCTCCCTGTGGAACAGACCACAGGGAAGTGGGGGAAGGGAGACATCAGACAGTGTACGATATGACAAAATAATAATAGTTCATAAATTATCAAGGATTCATGGGGAGAGGGAAGCAGGGAGGGAGGGGAAAAATGCAGAGCTAATACCAAGGGCTTGAGTAGAAAGCAAATGTTTTGAGAATGATGAGGGCAACAAATGTACACATGTGCTTAGCATACAAGGGGTGGATGTATGGATTGTGATAAGAATTGTATGAGGCCCCCAATAAAATTATTTTAAAGAAAGAGCAATGGGGACAGGGGCGCTTCTGAGGGGGAAGGAATCCCTGCCCTCACACCTTAGCAGATGGTGTGCACAAAATCTATTTCTGTTCCCAAGAGCACACCATCTTCCAGTTCCTTTATGTCCTTTGAAAGTGGATGCCTAGGATATAGAATGCTTAGGGAGAAAAGTGGGAGAAGGGGGACTCTTCCCATGCTCCATGCAAATCCAAATCAGTTCTTCCCTTTCTGTCTAAATTCCCCTGGAAAAAGCGCTCTGTCTTCCCAATTCAGAGAGGGTGGGCAGAAGAAGACCTGGCGATTTCACGACTCACCCAGGGGCCCAGAAAGTTGGTGTATTTCCGGCACGGTGCCAAGAGGTATGTGTACATCTTCAAAATGTTTGCTGACATCTGAGTCCACTCCCCACCTTTTCTTGGTGGGTGACTGGGGGGTCATGTTAAGAAGCCACTAAGCTCACATCTGCATCTCAATGAATCAAATGAGAAGGCTCCTGGGATTTCCCCTGATCCCTTCTGAGTTGTGGCCACGTAGAAATATTGGGGTCACTGTGAGCTGACCATTCCCCACCTTCAGTTATTCCTTCGTCTTTCACTCAATGTCATGGGTCTCCAGCTCCCTCAATCGATCCCATCACACTTCCCGAAGTGATATCAAAATTCACAAAAGACTCCTTCCTGAGACAGGAGAAAGAGGGTGAAGAGAAAGCCCGGGAGAATAGGGTATTGGGTCCTGTGAGATTAGGCACCTGGAGGATGAAATGAACAATCACCCGGACCCACACATTATCCGGATGATTTGGCACCAGGAAAAGCAACTTCCTTGAACAGGTACAATTTTGAAGAAAAAAAAAAAAGAGGTTTTTTTCTCCTTCTGAGAAGGAGACATGGAAAGCCCCAGGCTTAAGGCAGGCTGGGAGATTGGAGGCTAGGCTAATCCCCGTGAGTGGAGCCCAGCGGCTCGGCAGATACTTTTTGGTTCCACACCTGGACAGCCGGACAAAGAATGATGAAACTTCATCCTCACCCAGGAAAGCCGTGGGACCAAATGACAGCCCGCCTCCTGTGAGCAGCAGGTGGGAGGCTAATCTCCTGGCGCGTTGCTGGCTTCTCTGACAAATATAACGTTAAACTCCTTGTCTCGTTCATTTGTTCTGAAACACACATCGTTTACCATCAATCGTGGAATGCTGTATCATTCCTCCAGTTGGGTTACCCGGCTGCACGTCTCTGCTGTTAATTGCACTTTTGGGGTTGTTGTTTTTTTCTCCTGTTGCCGCCCTGCTGTTGTAATTCAACATAGGATGGGCACAGACATTATGGGAATCCGCCTTTAATTAGGCAAGGGCCCAGCCTCTTGAAGGCCAGGGCTTGAACAAGTCAGGGAACACGATTTCCCCTCGGGTGTCATTCTTCCTGGGAAAAGAGTCTTTCTTATGGCTCTCCTGCGAACCTTCTTGGTCTAAAATAAAACCATATTTCCCTTGTTTCACAGTGAAGAAAAGCAGGCATGATGCCTCTGACCCATCATCCCACTTGGGCCCATGAGGAAAGGCAGGTGGACCTTCACCCAGTGAGGAGACCTTAGAGCCGTGGTTCTCTACCTTCCTCATGCCGCCACCCTTTCATCGGGTGCTGACCCCCCAACTATAACATTATTTTCATTGGGACTTCCTAACTGCCATTTTGCTACTCTTAGGAATCTTCATGTAAGCTCTGATAGGCAGGATGTGTTTTCATTGTTACAAATGGAACATAATTGAAGCCCAGTGATTAATCACAAAAACAACATGTACTTCTCTAATGTGAAATATTTATTTCTACTGACAAATCAATGCAATATTGTCTTGAACCATGATCTTCATGTAGGGTACTTGTATGTGGGCATGTCTTCATGTGGGCGGACCCACCTGGAGGCAGATAGAGGAGCTGTGTCTTGGTTCCTAAGACCATCGGCAATAGGTGTTTTCTGATGGTCTTTGGTGACCCCTGTGAAAAGATCGTTCGACCCCAAAGGGGTCGAGACCCACAGCTTGAACTGCTGCCTTAGAGGATATACTCTCAGTCCAGCCATATTCCACATATATGGGGGGAGGTTGTGTTTGGCCTTTGCTAATGGAATGCCCTCACTACTTGAAGGATGCAAGGGATCCATTCCCTCCATGCCTTCTGTCCCCCAAGAAGTTCTATCATGCACAAAACCCACACGGTACCCCTCCATAAGGAGAGATTCTACCATTCTTCCTTTATAAGTCAGGTCAGACTAAAAATCTCTAGGTCTGAAAACTCTTCACAGAAAACATCCAGAAGACTTACTTTGGCCCCAGATCAGAATCACAATATCTTAATAGTTTTTCTGCCCGGGAAGGAAATCGAAGTCCATTGATCTACTCATTAAATATATATGTGGGTATTCCTGCCTATTGGTCCCTATGAAACTAATTTACTTAAGTGCATTTGACTGGTCATGGAGGAGGTAGACGTTGGAGGGCCTCAAACCTTACATTCAGAGATAACTGATCTGCAACCTTTTTCATATTCGAAGCAAGGTAGCCTGTTACTATTTTCCCATAAGGTTCTCTTGGGAAAAAATGCCTCTCAAAGAGGAGGTTCTGTTGTGATTTTTAGGCTTTTTGATGACCCCCTATGCCTGTGAGAGTTGAACGAAAGGAAGGCCTAAAAGGAACCGGCAGCTTCTAATTGTGATGTTGGCCAAGGGTATATCAGGGAGTGCCAGGAAGGGGCACCTCTGTGCAGAAGGATGCACAACCTGAATGCTCTTTAGAACTAAGGATGGCTTCTCAGACTTATTTTGGACACATCACCAGGACCGGTGCCTGATGAGGTTATCATACTTAGCCAAGTAGAAGGCCAATGAAAAAAAGAGGAAGGCACTCAATGAGCTGCATAACAAACACAGTGGCTACAACAGAAACAGGGCAATTGTGAGAATCGTGCAGGATGAAGCAGTGTTCCTTTCTATACTACAGAGAGCAGCTAGCTACAATGGCGATGGTTCCTGGCTGTCAGTGAAATCCCCGTCTGTGCTTGTCCTTTGAGGTGCCCTTAAAACAGAGTCCTGGTCTGCACCCTCAAGCTGTATCAATGATTGCCATGGTCTTTCTATTTCACGTATGCTTTATGTGATAAGATGTTAATAATGTTGGTAGCCTTCCTTTTGGGTATTCCCAGTTTCTATTGTGGCTTTAAGAGAGGACACAGAATTCTATGCAGGTCTCATCAACATGAAGCATGGCTTCAGGTTTGCTATAGTTAACGTTTTCCATGTTTGGTGAATTTTTAAACTGTACTTCGGATGCTGTGTCGGTTCCTGTAGCACCTCTGAGTGTGTTGTGCTGTCTTCCATCCATCCTCACACTTGTTGGGTGAGCCAACTGGGAACAGAGCTCCTTGAGTCAGAATTACATCACCGATTTGGGCTGAGCCCCAGTGGCATAGTGGTTGTGTGCGGGACTGCGGCCCACTGGGATGGAGGTTCAATTCCAGCAGTGGGGCTGGGCCTCCTAACCTACTCCCACCACCGGAGAGAAGTGATGCCCCCCCCCCAAAAAAAAAAGAATTACATCACTGATCATTTTACAATGTTGGCTATTTAGTTAAAGAACATCACACCTGCCAGGGGGCAGTGCCATTCTAGAAATTAGGCTGCTCAGGGCAGGTTAAACCTTAGTGTCATTCAGAAAATTGGCTTTACAGCATCTCCAGGTTTTTCTCTTTCCGTTTGTGGTGGGAAGGACTGGCAGTTATAATGAGAGCATGCTGTGGCACTACTCAGAGCCAGCTCCCCAAATCTACCTTCTCTTAATTTTTTTCATTATTTTTTTAGCTCTTATAACAGTCTATTGTGCATATGTTGCCTTTATATTTTTTTGAAACATTTTCTTTCCTTTTTTTTTTAATTTATATAAATCATTTTATTGGAGGTTCTTGCCGTTCTTTTCTTTTTTTTTTAATTTTTTTGGGGGCTCTTACAGCTACTACAACATTCAGTACATCATTTGTATCAAGCACATTTGCACACATGTTTCCACATACATTTCCCAACATTTTCCACTTGAGTCCTTGGTACAAGCTCCTCTTAAAAAAAAACAAACTCTCCTTTCCCCTCCCCCCTCGTTTTTTAATGAATCATTTTATTGGGGGCCCATACAACTCCCATCACAATCCCTAACAATATCAGTTGTATGCAGGCCACTTTTATACACCCATTGCCATCATCACTCTCAAAACATTCTCCCTCCCTCCAGGCCCCCATTATCAGCTCCCTATATTACCCTTCCTCCCCCCCTTCCCCTTGAACCCTTAGTAATTTACAAATTATTTTTTCATCCTGTACACTGTACAATGTGTCCCAACACTCACTTCCCTGTTGTCCGTGCTCCAGAGAGGAGGCTACGTGCAGATCCCTGAAGTTGGTTCTCCCTTTCTATTCCTCTATCCCTCCACCCTCCTGGTATTACCACTCCTATTACTAGTCTTGATGGATCATCTATCCTAAGTTTCCCATGTTTCCAACTTCACTGTACATCTCCTGATCTAGCTGGATTTATGTGGTAGAATTGGGGTCATGATAGTGGGTGGGAGGCAGCATGGGAACTAGAGGAAGGTTGCATATTTCACAGCTCCTACCCTGTATCTTAACTGACTCATCTCCTCCTTGTAACCCCTCTGCAAAAGGATGTCACCTTACCTACTGATGGGCTTTGGGGGAATTTTTTCATTATTTTTATCAGTTCATTGTTGACGAGTGACTACCCAGGTCAAACAAATTCACATTAAATTTTTTTTCCTTTTTTTTTCCCCAAAGTGATATTTTTATGGCACGTCTAGAAACACTGCTTTTCTCTCTCGAAGAAAATTGTGAGTCCAAAGAGAAAATCCCATCAAGAAATGTGTAAGTCAAATTCATATCTTTCAAGTCTATATTTGAAAGAGAACATACAGTCGTCCCATGATAGTTACTCTAAGGAGAGAACATACAATTCGATTCAATAAGCACAACAGCCAATCAGAACGTAAACGTTCCAAGTGTCCAGGAGAAAGAAGGTGTTTTGGAAACAATGATGGCAATCTATGTACACACGTGCTTGAGAGAGTTGACGCATGGATTGCTGCACGAGCTGGAAGAGTCCCAATGAAATGATTTCTTTTTTAAAGTTTAAGTAATAGTGAAATAAATAGACACATGACTTACGTCTGGTGGATACATTTAAAGAACTCAAGGGAGAAGAAGATAGACCATAAAAACTGAGAGGAAAAATAAGCCTGAGACAAAGGCAAATCCCCACGTGCTGAAAAGAGAGAAGTACAAATAAGTCAAGGCAGCATAAACGTGAAGGCGTCAAAGCCACGAACGAAGACCTTTTCCTATGTTGCCATAATCCACACTATCAATGTAAGTTTTCATACGTGGAGAGTGGGCATAGGTCTATTGTTGTCCAGTGCCATTAACTTGGTTCCAAATCATAGTGAACCCTTCAGATACAATGAAACACTGTGTTAGTCCGGATAGACTAGAGAAACAAACTCATATGGATATATGGACATGCATATGGATATAAGGGTAAGGTGTATATACAAGAGAAATGAAACATTAAGAAAGCATCCCAACCCAGTCCATTCCAAAGTCATAAATCCAATATTAGCCCATATGCCCGATACCAGTCTATAAAGTCTCCTTCCAACTCACAAAGTCACAAGCCAGTGGGTGCAGAGTCTTGTGTATCCAGCTGCGGTTGAGGCATCCCAGAGCTGGCAGGAGTCTCCCCATGGCTCCTCACTTCCAGGGCTCAAGGTCCATCAACAGCATCCAGTGATGGTAGAAGCAACTCAGCACCGCCAGGGGTCTACATGTGGCTTCTCCAGCTTCAGAGGTTTGGTTCTATCAGGGTAAGGTCGCGTGGCTTCTCCTCCGACTCCTTCAGCTCCTCAGGAGCTGCCATCTTGTCTGTAATTCTTCATCTCAGAGACTGACTCCCAACAACTGGGAGATGGCGTTTCATCTCTACCAGAGAAATATCATGAGATTTCCCAGAAGACTCAGGAGAAAGTCATGCCCACACAGAGGCCTCATTGGCTACTCAATGGCTAATTCCAGATTAACAAGCCAGACTCACCCCTACATCTCAATCATGAAACTGACATAAGCACATGACCACCACACTGTCCTATCCTGTTTCATCCTCACAAGTGTTGTGTTTGAGCCCATTGTGCGGCCAGCCAGGTGTGTCAGTTCATCTCCTTGAGGGCTTCCTTTCCTGAGTTGACCACTTATGGTATCAACAAGGTGTTTTTTCCCAGGATTGGATCCCTGCTGGTAATAAGACAAAAGTACTCACTGTGGTCCATACTCACTTCTCAGGAGCTTCTGGTTACACTTCTTCCAAGACCGATTTGTTTGTTCTTCCGGCAGTCCACAGTGCTTTCCATATTTTTCAGCAACGCCATAATTCAAATGCCTACATTCTTCCGTGGTCCCCTTATGCACTGCCCAGCTTTCATGCCTGAGGCCATAGAAAAGGTCACAGGTGTAAGCCAGGTGCACCTTATTCCTGAAGGTGATCTCTTTGCTTCTCAACACCCTACAGAAGCCTGCAGTACATTTTCCCAATGCAAGACATCATGTGCTTCTTGACTTCTGCTTCCATGTATGTTCATTGTGGGTACAAATAAAATGAAATACTTGGTAACTTCGATCTTCTCTCCATTTTAATATCATGCTGCCTATTGGTCCAGTTTTAAGGATTTGGTTTGCTTTACACTGAGGTGTCATCCAGGCTGAAGGTGGCCATGTAAGTGCTCCAAGTCCTCCTCACTTTCATCAGGCGAGTTCTCTGCATGTCATAGGCTATTCGTAAGTTTTCCTTCAAGTCTGATGTCTTTTCCGTCTTTAGATCATCCAGTTTCTCCAAATACTTGCTAGCTTAAGAGACAGATTGGCTGGGTATTGTGAAAATAGGCAACCCTGCCACATACCTTTCCTGATCTCAAATCACCCCACGTTCCCATGTTCCATTGGAATGGCTGCCTCTTGACCTAGGTACAAGTTCCACATGATCACAAGGAAGTGTTCTGGAAATTCCATTCTTCACAATGTTTTCCATGGTTTATTAGGACCCATACATCTGAATGCCTCTGTAGAGTAGATAAAACACAAGGAACCATAGTTCTACTAGTGTCTGCTTTCAGCCATGATCCATCTGACATCAGCCATGATCCCTCTCAGTCCATGTCCTCTTTGTAACCCAGTCTGAATGAATGGCAGTTCCAAGTTGATCAGCTACCAAAAGGGCTTTCTCGTGATCTTCAGCATGATTTTATTCACGTGCAATATTAATGATATTATTTGGTAATTTCTGCATTCTGCTTGAGCACTTTTCATGGCATAAGCACGTGTGAACTTCCTCCAGGTGATTGATCAGGTAGGTGTTGTCTCCCAAATCTCTGGGCCTAGACAACTACAGAGCACGTCCAGCATGGCATCTTTTTGTTACGACATCTCAATTGATACTCCATCAATTCAAGGAGTCTTGTTTTTTACTCCTACCTTCAAATGCAGCTTGAACTTCTTCCTTTAGTATCATTAGTGCTTGATCACACACTACCTCCTGAAATGTGTGAAAGTTGTCCAATTCTTATTTTGTACAATGATTCTGTCTCCCCTCCCTCTTCTTTGGATGTCTTACACATTGTTCAATGTTTTACCCAGAGAGTTCTTCAATCTTTCAACTCGAGACTTGGCTTTTGCTTCAGTTCCTTTGGCTTGAGATATGCCGAGTGTATTCTTTCCTTGTGATTTTCTAACACCAGGTCTCTGAACATCCTCCTGAAAGGAAGAAATAACAAAGTAAAAGAATCAAACAGATTTCAAGAAAAAGTAAACAGAGGATAAGTGAAGAAATTTGAGTATAAATGAAGAGTTGAACATCCTCCTGAAAGGAAGAAATAGCAAAGTAAAAGAATGAAACAGAGATTTCAAGAAAAAATAAACAGAGGATAAGTGAAGAAATTTGAGTATAAATGAAGAGTTGCATAAACAGAATGTAAATGATGAGATTTTAAGAGTGTAAATCAGTAGTTCTCAGCTTTTCTAATGCCATGACCCTTTCATACAGTTCCTCATGCGGTGGTGACCCGCCCCCCCCCAACCATAAAATTATTTTTGCTGCTACTTCACCACTGTCATTTTGCTACTGTTGGGAATTGGGCAACCCCTGTTGTGAATCAAATGACCCCCAATGGTGTCATGACTCACAGTTTGAGAATCACTAGTATAAAGGAAGAAATGGTCCTTGGAAATTACTCTCTGAGCAGATCTTTTGGCATCCCTTGAGGAACAGTGCTTCTCAGTCTTGCCTTAAAGAACAAGATATTAACATGTAGAACAATGAAGTATATGATATCTTAGAAAAGGGGCTCATTTGATTTCTTTGTGTTTTAAAAAATGTGTTAGTAATTGGGATGCAGTACAGGTATCATATCATTCCATAGTATGGTCACATGAAGGACAAGTATGACCACAATCAGCTTCCCGACATCCTTTTACTACATGGACTCCTTAGCATTGCCTCGCTTTTATCACACCATCAACACTGTCCCCCTCCTCCTAAAACCTTTACTCTACTTTGCTGTCCCTATAGGTTTATCGATCCTGGGTTTCATACACCAAAAAAGGGGAAAGCTTATAATACAGCTTCAAGGGGGTGACCTCTATTGACCTAATACCTCTGAGAGACTCTAATATGAACAAACAAAAAATATATACCAAAAGTACACAAAATTTTGTAGGCCATATCAGAGGTGGGTGCTACTGACAAAGTTTTAACTGTTCAGGTCAAATTTATGCCTTTGATCTTCTATACGCATCTCTCTCAAGCACTCTGTTTAGGGAACACTTTCCTCCCATGCCTCAATTTTAAGTAGGGAGAGTTCTCTGGAGGCTTATTTCCTATGTAGTTCCACGAAGGGATCTTGGGTTCCCACAGTCTATACCTTTAAATATGACTGCTTTTTTTTCTGACTAGCTGCTCTCATAATTCCCTCCTTTTCCTTAGCGTTGGATAATTTGAACACTACCTGTATTAATGTATTTGGTGTGTGGGGGGGAAGGGGGAGGTGTTAATCTAATTGGTGTTCTCCTGGCTTCCTGAATGGTCATTTTCACCTCTTTTGTGATATTGGGGAAATTTTCTTCCAAGAATTCCCTTACTAATTTTAACTATAGGATTATTTGTCTCTTCCTGCTAAGGCACACCAATAATTGGAACATTGTTTCACTTCATGGTATCCCACATCATCTGCAGACTTTCTTCAGATTCTTTTGCCTTTTTGTTCAATTATATCTCTCATTTGCTGACTTCTGCTTGGGTATCTTTGAGGTCGCTGGTTCAATTTTCCATTTCTTCCTTTGTATTGGTCAGATAATGTACCATGTTCTTTTTTCTGCTATGCAATTACTTAACTCCTGGATTTTCCTTGGGTATGGGGATTCTAGTATCTCCCATTTCTTTCTTCTGAGTTCAGAACTGGTTCCCTAATCTCTTGTAAGGACCTAAGCAACATTCTGGCAATTTAAGGGCTTCTTCTTTTTCTTCTTTTTTTAATATAAGGAAAAGGTTTACATACAAAAACAATTGAACATTGAGGAAATACCCCAGCCTAGTCCAAGATCATAAGTTCGATATTAGCCCATATGTCTGATACCAATCTATAAAGTCTCACAAAGCACTCACAAACCACATGCAATGATGCCAAAACCATTACAGGCCAGTGGGTGCAGAGTCTTGTGTATCCAGTGGTGACAGAAGCATCTCAGCACTGGCAAGGCCACGCTGTGGCTTCTCAAGCATCTCAGCACTAGCAGGAGTCTCTACGTGGGTTTTCGTTCTTCAGAGGTCTGGTTGCATCAGGGTAAGCCCATGTGGCTTCTCATCTGGTGTGTCTCAGAGGGAGTCAGTCTTGTGTCTTGTCAGTAGAGTGTCTCCAGGAAAATGAGTCAAGGGTTTCATCGTCTTTGTTATCCATTGGGTTTGGATAGTCTTCAGTAATTGACTTTTGTTTCTCTTGATTTTTTGTGTGTATGGTGGCTGCTGGTGTTGACTGTGGTTTACATCCCATATTGGTTGAACTGAAGATATTGCATAGACTTTGGGGAGTTGGGGGGGGGGGTCAAGGTGAAAGAGCTGACTCTTTAGGCTAGGGGAGGATCAGATGGGTGCTGGAAAACAATGGTGTATAGATGGGGAGGGAGTGTTAGTTGGGTGAGTAGGAGGAATAGGATATAGGTGCTCTGAAGTAGATTTAAGAGGTGGTATTGATCATAAGAAGCCTTCCTGTTAAGTATATTTTAATGAGGTGGAGAAAAGGGTTATGGGAGAGGTAATTTTAGTTGGTTAGTTAAAGGAAAGTATATGTTACTGAGGTGGAGAAAGTAGGTTCTAGAGAAGCGGTTCTCAACCCCGTGGGTCACGACCCCTTTGGTGTCTAACAGCCCTTTCACAGCGTCCAATTCTTAACAGTAGCAAAATGACAGTGATGAAGTAGCAATGGAAATAATTTTATGGTTGGAGGGTGGTCACCGCCACATGAGGAACTTTATTAAAGGGTCATGGCATAAGGAAGGTTGAAAACCACTGCTCTAGAGATATTGTGGTTGGTGTAATTAAGGGATATAATTAAACTTACCAGAGTCATTTATCGAGCCTGTATGTTATGTTGGGAGAGGGAAGTCCTTCCATTAGTGTGCTTGTAGCAGAAGATCCCTTTATAGTGGATTTCTGCACAACTCAGAAGGATTTGCTCCTTATGTGTGGTCCTTGGGTAGAAATAAACTATTGTAATACATGCCCCAGAGAGGAGGGGCTTCTGACCAGAGCGTCAGTGGGTTATGTCCCCTGATCTGCAGGCTACACAGTCAGGCCAGGGAAAGCTGCTGAGAAACCCTTACTTCTGGTGGGAAAAGGTTTTGTGCTTCCCTTCTCAAAGGAAATTAGGAACAAATCGAACAAGCTGTGTTTCTGTCTCACTGGAGTCAGATCCCTCTCTAAATAGCTAGAGTTATCTATCTGGAGAATCTAGTCATGTCCTACATATTAGGGGCATGAGTGGGGACTCAGTAAGGGATTATCCCAGTGGGGATTGTATTCTGTGGTCTCCAGCATCCAGGGCCTCCGGAAGTCTGTATGGATGTCCCTGGGATACTCTTGAGGGCCAGTGTCTTGTGCTGGTTCCCCAGGCTGGCAAGTCACTGCGCCACTGACAAGTGAGGTAAGGGGTGCACTGTGGAAAGGGAACGGAAGGCACGTGCAGCAAGGATAACTGATCTCTCCATGGGAGAACTCACAAAAGAACTCTGGGGTGCCTCAAGACCCAGTCTCACATCCACATCTCAAGAATTGGCCTCCTCACCAGTAGCTCTGGTACTGGTAATCACACCAGGGGAACCTCCTCCATCGGCACCATCTTCCCAGAAGTCTCCAGGGCTCAGTTGAGACAAGGGTATCAGGTAGCAGTCTGAAAGAGAAAAAAATAAAAGGTGCAAAAGTCATATGGCCATCATCTACTATACACCTGAGGATGTTGACATTGTGAATTTCCATTATGAAGATCCAATATTTACCAGAACGAAACATTGTTCAGTCAGTCTTGCACCATCTTTATAACCATTTGGATTTTTCAGTCCATAGAGAAATTGTGATATCAGTCCACCCAAGGTTTTTCTTATTCTCAGTCACACTCCATTTTGTCAAATATAATCGTTTTCTGGGAACTGGTCTTTCCAAAGGATATATCCAAAGCAGGGGCATCTGTCTCACCATCCTTGCTAAGGAACATCTCATTGTATTTCTTCTAAGACTGATTTGTTCATTCCTTTGGCAGTCCACCTTAGTATTTTCAATATTCCCCAACACCATAATTATAATGCACCAGCTCTTCTCTTCTTTTTCTTTTTCATTGTCCAACTTTTGAACGTATTTGAGGTGATTGGAAACATCAGACTTGAGTCAGTCACACCTTAGTCATTAAAGTGACATGTTCTGTTTTTGGAAAACCCATGCACAGACCATCTAAAAGTGACAGGCAAACCTCTTATGAGAACAAAACAGATTTGTGGCTTGAGATACAGTTCTTCCCCATCCTGATGATGCTTTCCCAATTCATTCTTATTCCACAATAAAACATCTTCAGCCCATACACTCTCCTCTCTATGTCAATGAGTTTAACTGAGTGAAATGAGGCTTACAAGAACCAATTAATCAATTTCAAGCATTCTTCAGGTGTGGTTAAGCACAGGCATTATTAAAAGTCATAGTATATAAATTATATAAATATGTAAAAATTGTATTAAACTATAGATGATAAGCATAAACAAATTCTATCAAAAGCAGATGTTAACAAAACACTCAAAATCCATCCCTTCCCAATTATTTTCCCACCTTCGACTCTGAACTGTGTTTTTCTGATGACTTTCATTCAGTGACAGAAATTCAACACGTGGTGGAGTAAAATTTCTTAATACGGCTCTTCTCCCCAAGCTTCTGTGACCCTCGTCAAATGCTTGAGCAGAGCTGTGCACACAGGATCTGCTTTTGTTACCCCTTCCTTGGCTGTAATGATGTGCCCTCTTTGAAGAGAACTCCAGGGAGGAGGACTTTGGGAAAGCATGTGTGAGATCATCATTGAGTGTGGCCCAAAGACCCAGAGGAGCAGAGCCCAGACTATGGGATGCCTTCTCCTCAGCTGCCTGAGACTTTAGAACTGTGGATCAGACACATGGGCGAGTTTCTTGGCCCATGAAGGGCCACATGGCTGAGACACTAAGAACTGGAGACTAGGGGGTGGGAGGTGGGGGTCCATGGTGAAATTATATGATATATGCAATAACTCCCCATTAATAATTTAAAAACAACAACAGCAACAAAAACCAGAGATGGACAACTGGTGGAGGAAAACCACGACTTTATCCTGTTTACTGATCCTGACTTGTGGTACTATATTGACGTCCATAAAAAATTCCCTTAATCATGGGACGGGGGGTGGGGTGGGGGGAGGCGGTGTGGGAAGCAGTTCTATACAGTGATGTGCTGCTGCATATTTCCTCCCAGTCCTGCTGCTCGTGATGTCGCACTCATAACTTATCAGTCACGGTGACCATGAGATTTCCCCCAAATCAAAAAACCAATGGCCACTGAGTCCATTTGAACTCACAATGAGCCTATAGAACAGAGTTGAACTGTCCTCAAGTGTTTCCAAGGCTGTATCTCTTTATGCGGAGGTAGCCTCATCTTTCTCCCAAGGAGCTGGTGATGGAATCAAACTGCCGACTTTTGGGTTAGCAACCCAACGCTCAACTCACTACTCTACCAGAGCTCTTGTGTTTACACCACAGAAGTCAGCAAATGGCAGCAATCATGACATTTCTTTTTGACAAGTCTCTTCCCAACACACTGCTAGAAGCAGAGGAGAACCAAGTGCCCCTTCTGATTCCTCAATTTGCATTTCTTGAAGGTGACGAGATGAAATAGTAAAAGAACTGCTGGATTACGAGTCTGTACTGTCCTCCCAAATGTAGCAACTGTTATTTTCTATCCCGGCAGAAAATCCAAAGAGGAAGATGGATGTGACCAGCACCCTGGGTGTACTCACGGGTTTCCCAGTGTCTGCTGCATTGTGTTTGCTGCTGTCTCAATGGTCAATGCAAGTCAAGGAGTCAACCCCATGGGGGACAAAAGAAGCTGTGGGCCATGCTGAAGCGAGCCCAGCTTATCTCGTCCCAATGTAGTTAGTTCTCTTCTCGGTATTTCCTCTAGAGCCTATCTCAGATGTACTGCCATCGGTGGACTGGCACAGCTGTGAACTCTGAATTTAAAAGAAAACCCAGAAGAAGAAGGAGCAAGGTGGAGGTGAACATCAGTGTGCTGTGCATAGGTGTTCTGTGTGTATGTGTGTGTGTGTGTAACAAAATACAAAAACAACTCCCTCTGCTATCGAGGCTCTTCTGGCTCCTAGTTGCCATGGAGGACAGAAGAGACCTGTTACCTGGATCTCTGAGCCTGTGAGTCTTCCCTGAAGCAGACTGTCACATCTCTCTCTCCCTCCTCACACCGTCTGTTGGGTTCAAACCAGTGATCTTTCATGAGCAGCTCAACACATAACCCACGGTACCACCAAGGCTCCTAATCTCTGAAAAGAAATAAACTACTCGGAAGACTACTTAAAAAATGGGCTTTCTTTCCCTGTGGAGATGTAAGCAATACGTTCCCCTTGGGTGGGTTAGTATCCCATTCCCTCTCTACACATCGCCATCTGCCCCACCCCTACCCCCCGTTCCAATTCACCACACAAATCCAGCTAGACCAGGGGATGTATACTGAAGTTGAAAACATGGGGAATTTAAGATAAATTATCCCTCAGGATTAGTGGTGGGAGTGGTGATACCGGGAAGGTGGAGGAATGGTGGAATAGAAAGGATGAACCATTTTCAGGGATCTACATATAACCTCTCTGAAGCACTGACAACAGGGAAGAGAGTGAAGAGACACATTGGACAGTATACGATATGAAAAAGTAATAACAATTTGTAAATTATGAAGGGTTCATGGGGGAGGGGGAGGGAAGGGAAATATGGGAAGCTGGTACTGGGACCCTAAGTGAAGGGAGGATGTTTTGAGAGTGGTGATGGCAACAAGTGTGCAAATATGGCCTGCATACAATTAATGTATGTATGGATCATGATGGGAGTTATGTGAGCCCCCAATATAATGATTTATCTTTTAAAAAAAAGAAGGGGAGAAGAGGAGCTTATACCAAGGGCTCAAGTAGAAAATATTTGGAAATGAAGATGGCAACATGTATACAAATATGCTCGATACAAATGATGCATGGAATGTTATAAAAGCTGTAAGAGACCCCAATAAAATCATTGGAAAAGCAAAAACAACAACAAAAAATGGGCTTTGCAGGATCATTGACACATTTTAGCAACTACATGTCTCAGCCAGTCCTTCTGGGTACACAATATCTTTTCCTTCCCTCTTTTTTTTCTTCCTAAAACATTTAGCACATAAACTTGCCTCAGTAAAGCTACAATGGACTTGATAACTGATATATAATCTGAGTATAGTTAATCCTGGCATATATAATAGATTTAATCCAGATGAGCCCAAGAGACTCTAAAGTATCAGGAGGTATGGCCTCTTTCTTAAAAACTCACCACTTAGTGGAGGAAAAAAAAAACTCCCCACAAATCTCAACTGAGACCCTAGGCTCAATAGTCTATCCATATAACTTCTTCATTAGGAATGGATCTCTGTATAAGTAACTACTGGTCTATACGGCCCCACCTTTGAGGGGGTCCAGGAAAATCCATTCCCTGGCCAAGTGCTTCCTCCCATGCCTGCAACATAGAGCACATGTTAAAGAACTTTAAGTAAATCCTGTATCAGTGAGAGTTTTTTGGTTAATGTATGTCTTGGTTGAATTCAATCCCAACAAAATTATATGTAAGCCAGGGATTGCGGTATGGAGGAAAAGAGAAGTATCAGAAGCAGAGAGAAATACACATATGTTTATGTATATAAATCTCTGTGTGTGTGTGTGTATGAGAGAGAGAGAGAGAGAGAGAGAGAGAGAGAGAGAGAGGAAGTATAAGGAGTTTTTTAAGGTCATCTTTGGCTATTTACATTTTAACTGAAGTTAATTTTCCAGTCTCCTGGCGAATCAGTTGTCTGGTACAGATTTTCCCTGGGCGTAACTGGAAGCTGATCACACGCCCCGTATGCCATCGGAGTGATCCCCTAAATGACAGCTCACCAATTGCTTTAGTTTTCAAGAGGTCCCCGTTTGGTCCAACTGAACCTAGAATCGCCTTTCAGAGAGCAGCAAGATGGACAGCATCCTCACTCTCGGGCAGCAAGGGCAGCTCTCATTTCTGGGACTACTTCTTGCCCACGGCCATGATCCTCCTTTCTGACAAAACATAACTGCCTAGCTGCCATGTGAAGTTTTCTCCTTTTTAAAACCTTCAGAGTCTGGAATTCGCTTCAAGATTCTCAAAGGGTGATGACACACCCTAACTTTAGTCAGTTCCCCCAAGTACCTATCTCTGCGAAAGGGTACGTCCTCGAGGGATTGCAAACTCTGATTCTTGAGACAGTTGACCTTTATTTTTAAAGACTGAAGTTATAAAGTACTTCCGTTAATAGTATCATTTGCGTTATCCTTCCCTTCCCTATTAAGGGGAAGAATTCTCTGTGTCTTTTTTTTGGGGGGGGGGGGACAAGGGATGGGGCACACTCATTCTGCTTTCTTTAGAATTCAGCACAGAATAATCTGATTTGCCTTTGAAGATGCTTGTGAAGAAAATGATTGTGTAGGATTCAAAAAAAGGAAGATGATAAGGATAATATCTGACTTCCCTAAGGCAGAACTAATGAGACTGTGCCTGCTTATAGTTCATATAAAAATACAAATCCATATGGCTTAGCACTCCTTGATATTTACCCAAGAAAAGTGAAGAAAGCATGCATCTCTCTCCAAACACCTGCAGAGACTAGACTCGGCATACAGTAGGGAAAGACCCGGACACAGCTCCAATGTCCATCAGCCGGCGAATAGATAAATAGCAATGACACAGTCAAACAGCAGGAAGGAACAACAACTGATTCACAGAACAGCAGGAAGGAATCTCAAAAACAAAACATCAAGGGACAATAAACCAGATACATGAACTGCGAATTGTGTATGTTCTTTTAGATGAGTTTCTTAGACAGGTCAAACTCCTGTATCCACATAGGTGGTTACCTGAGCTGCAGATGGGAGCAAGGATTGCCTATCAATAGGCATGAGGGAACCCAGTGCAGTGATGGAGGTGTTGTAAATGGAATCACGCTGTTGGAACAACTGACTATGGTTCTTAAAACTTTTCTGGCAACACATTCCAACTAGGGTGAAGTTTCTATTACAAAAAGTATACCTTAGTAAAAATGGTTTTTAAAGGGGGGATATATAGTAATACACTCTTTCGTGGTAGTGGAAGGAAACATATTGATAGTTATATGTTTTTGCACAGGAAAGATCTACCAGAGAGTCCTATTGATGTTTCCCTACAAGGAGAACAGGGTAGGAGGGAAGTAGGAGAGACTGGCATTGTAATACACCTGCCTTTCTGCACATTTGCTTTTTCAGTGTGGCGGTCATGTATTCTGGATACCAATTTCATGATCGGGATGTAGGGGTGGTGTGTAGCCTGTTAATCTGGAGATAGCCAATGAAAAGCCAATGAGCCCTCTGTGTGAGCATGACTTTCTCCAGAGAATTCTGGGTATTTCTTGAGTATTTCCCATTTGGAGGACAGAGATGAGAGTCAGTGTCCAAGACAATGAACTACTGACAAGATGAGATGACAGCATGTTGATTGATCCTGATTTATGGAGGATGGAGGAGCCGGAGGAGAAGCCACATGGGCTTGCCCTAATGGAACCAGAACTCTGGAGCTGGAGAAGCCACAGAGATACCCCTGCCAGCACTGAGATGCTTCTACCACCAGTGGACGCTGCTGATGGACCCTGAACTCTCGACATGTCACTGTCACCCTTTTGTTCGTGCATCCACAGATGCACTTGGGAGGAAGTCCTTGAAAGGCTGGCTGAAGAACAGACTGTGTTTGGTTGGCCTGGAGCTTGGTTGGCTGAGTGACCTTTAGGTGGCAGTTAATGCAGATCGTACTTTTGGAATCATTAGCAAGTGAGAACCCATCCGTGGTGGACAGAAGCATATCTTGCCTGGGTCTGAGGGCTCGGAATAAAGAGGAGACTTCAGGACAGCAGTGATTTTTCATGATGGTGGAGAGGCTGGCTGGTGTCTGCATGGCCCACAAACCATCCCAGTGGCAGACGGCTGCCTTTTTGTGGCCCACCATCTGAAGGTGGGTTGCGTCTCCCAGCTGGAAGCTACAGGTCCTCTTCTCTGTGCACCAGTCCTCTCCCATCAGGCCAAGCTAGAGCAACACGAATGAACCTCCTCTGAGAGCACTGTGTCCCAGAGGACCTCCAGCTGGGCAGGTCCACCCAGCTGCTGCCTGGTGTAGCGGCACTCCATCGGGACCACAGCCTGGCTAGTGCTCAAAGCAGCGATTCCCAGAAGGTGGGAGCTATGGAGCAGGAAGATGCTGGACACAAACTGGGGCATCCACAATCGCCAGCACACAACTGCCACATTCACCTAGCACCATCTCCAACCTGACCACGTCCGTAGGGTCCTCGGAGGCCAGGGGCTCACAGTGCTCAGAACCCAGAGTGAGGTCTGCAGGCCTGATAAGCTTCCTCGTTCCAAAATGGATTGGCCACCAGCTGGGCTTAGGAAATACCCCTCGCACAGGTGTTAAGGGTGACATGGAACCTAGCTTGGAGGAATCATGAGAGCAGACAGCAGACGGAGAGCCAGCAGTACAGCTTCACCATGCCTGCAGAGCAATGACTATGCGACATGTTTCCAAAGGAAAACTTGAACAACTGAAAAAACATAATTCTTTTTTTTAATCATTTTATTGGAGCCGCATACAACTCTTATCACAATCAATCCATCCATCCATTGGATGAGACCACTTTTGTACCTTTGTTGCCATCATCATTCTCAAAACATCCTCCTTGGTATCAGCTCCTCACATGTCCTCTCCCTCTCCCCTCCCCCTCCCTTGTGAACCCTTAATAATTTACAAATTACCATTATTTTATCATATTTCCCACTGTCCGATGTGTCCCTTCAGCCACTTCCCTGTTGTCCATACCCCAGGAAGGAGGTTATATGTAGATCCCTGCAATTGGTCCCCCCTTTCTACTCCATCTTCCCTCCACTCTCCCGGTATCACCACTCTCACCCCTAGTCCTGAAAGGATTATCTCTCCTCGATTCCCAATATTTCCAGCTTCAGTGCACAGCCTCTGGTCTAGCCAAATTTGTAAGGTAGAATTGGGATAATGATAGTGAGGGTGGTGGTGATAGTATTTAAAAATTAGAGGAAAGTTGTATATTTCATTGTTGCTACACTGTACCTTGGCTGGCTCGTCTCCTCCCTGCCACCCTTCTGTTAGGGGATGTCGCTTCACCTACCAATAGGCTTTGGGTCCCCAATCTGTACTCCCCTTCATTTATAATGATATAATCTTTAGTTATTTGATTCCTGATACAGGCTGGTGTGCTTCTTCCACATACTTCTGACAGTTGTTCTTCACCCTAACTCCGCTTCCCAGGAATAAGCCAATATCAATGGTTGGTGATATGCATTTCCTAGCCTGTTTGTATGAATTTTTAAAAAAAGGTTTATGGTCACAATGCCAGTAAGTACAATGACACTGTACAAAAGAAGAAAAAAGTGAAATGGAAAAAAATAAAGGGGAATAAAAGGCAATAGAGGTGAATTAATGGTAAGGCTGAAGCTCAAAAAAGCATTACCTAAAAAAACTGCAGAAATGTTCAAGGAAACTCTTTGGCAGAAGGCAAGCAATAAGAGGTGGAAATTTTCACCTACACAAAGCAATTAATAGTGACATAAATCATAACTGTGTGGATAGGCAAAGAAGAAATTCTGTATCCCATTTAATGTCTTTCAAAATATTTGACTCTATAGAAAGTCTGGCATATGTCATGTATGTAATAAATGCAGAGGTAAATTATATGGCAGCTATTATGCAAAGGGCATGAGAGGGAGATATTGCTGTCACATTATTCTCACATAAAGAGTGAAAGATATTATATTACTTGAAGGTAGACTGTGACTGGTTCAGTCCCACTAAGAATGAAGTTAAAATGCATCGCTGATTAACCAATGTTGGAGCTAAAATGGAACCATCAAAAATATCAAATTAATATGAGTAACAGAGAATAGGAAGATTATAGAGGAAAAACAGGACCAATGGAAAATAAGTATCAAAATGCTAAACTCGAACTCAGTTATCTCAACAATAACCCTGGCTGGAGATAATCGGGACACATCACTAAAAGATGATCCTTCAGTGATCTTCAATCTTCTTAAGCCATGACCCTTTTATACAGTTCTTTGTGTTGTGGTGACACCCCCCTACACACACACACACACCATTATTTTCATTGCTACTTCATCACTGTCATTTTTTTACTGTCATGAATTGAGTGACCCCTGTGAAAAGGTCGTTCAACCCCCAAAGAGGTCTCGACCCACAGGTTGAGAACCGCTGTATTCGATGCCAAAGCAAAGCCCAGCTGAACACCATTTCTAGAAGCCAACTTCAGATACGACATGGACAGGTTTGAAATACAAGGAAAACTTAAAATGGCACCAAAGGTCACAGGTTAGAGTTTCTATTGGGGATGATGAGGAGGTTTCCCTAGTGGTCAAGAAAACTATAAAATGATCACTATCCACTGGCAGTGTGGTTGTATATATAGAGAATCCTAAATAATCTGTGAAATAATCATTGGGTATTGCACATGTGGTGAATGCCAATAAGCTGGCATTTATGATGGTTAAAAGTGGAAATTTTGCTAGGTATTTTTTTACTACAATTAAGAAATCAGTAAAGGCTCGTTATAGTAACAGTCTGTAAAGGAGAAGCCTCAATAGATGAAAGAAGAGCATTTGACAAATTGAAAAATGCAGGACGATTTAAAAGGCATTTTGAAATCTTTGTAAGTGAACTAAAAATAAGAAAATAATGTATCACAGAAAGCCACATTTAAAAATATATAGCATGGTATGTTCACATTTTGATCGACTCAATGTAATCAACTCAATTCTCTCTACCGTAATCAATAGATTGATTGTAATCCCAATCAAAATGCCAGCAGAAATTCTTGTAAAAACATTGCGTAGAGATGCAAAAGGCTAATGCAATTTTTGAAAAGAACAATCACTGCTTTATTTTAAAACTCACAATAAAGTGGTAGTGTTATGTTGCCATAGACCTCACACTACAGAAAGGGTTCAGGACTAAGCCCTTTCTCCCCCCTGACAAAGGACCAATTGGTTTTCAACAAAGACGCTAAGATGTTAATGGGAAGAGATGCTGATTTAAACAAATGGTTAAAAATCAATTCACAGAAGATAAATTTTCAGCAAAGAGTTCTGTAACCATTTCCATACGCAAAGGAAAACCCAAACCTTTCTCTCACACCAAATTGGAAAATTAATTCGAAATGTATTCTCAATCAAAATGAAAAAGGAAACAACATGGAGAACAAAACGGGGGGTGGTGGTGGTGGTGGTGGAATATCTTCATGAATCAGAGCTACGCAAAGATTTCCTAGGTAAAACACCACATGCACAAACCACACACACAAATTACACAATGAACAGTGGCATCAACGTATAAAACATGTACTTCTCAAGGACATAGTCTGAAAACATAAAAAGACAAGTCACAAATTGGGAGGAGGTGTTGGGAAAACCTCTCTCTGTTTCCAGGTAGATCACAAAAGCATTTTCCCAACTCTGGAAGAGGACCTGATTTTTAAAACAGGCCTCCCCAAAACAGATACATCTCCCAAGAAGACGTACTGGAGATCAGCCATCCCGTGGTGGAAACTTTCAACATCGCTAGTCGTTTGGGAAATGCAAATAAAACCTCCACCCCTATACAGAGCTACCATGTAAAAAAGTGGACACATCAAATGTTGACCAGGGGCAAACCAACTGGGATGGCTGTGTATTGCTGGTAAAAGTGTGAAGCAGGGTGGCTGCCTTGGGAAAGAGTTCCTCAAATACGCATGTCTCCTAGGGCCCAGCGACTTCTCTTTTAACCCGAGAACAATGCAACTATGTGTCTACTGAAAGATATTAATGTCCACCCTAGTGCACACCTGGAAATAAGCCCGATGTTCCTCACTTTTGTCACATTGCTTGCTCATCCAAAGGAACAAGGAGCACTGGCAGAACACAGTCCACTGGACTGAAATTCTACTCTGCCCCTTCTTTTTATTATTATAAAATCTTTTTACTGGGGGCTCATACAACTCATCATGATCAATACCTACATCAATTATAGGCAGATCAACTTGTACATTTGTTGCCATCATCATTCTCAAAATATCCTCCTCCTACTTAGACCCCCGGTATCATCTCCTCATATTTCCCCTCACTCTCACTCCATGAATCCTTAATAATTTACAAATTATCGTCATGTTGTCTGATGTGTCCCTTCACCCACTTCGCTTTTGTCTGTACCCTAGAGAGGAGGTTGTATGTAGATCCCTGCAATGGTACCCCCTTTCTACTCCACCTTCCCGCCACCCTCCCAGCATTACCACTCTCACCACTGGTCCTGAAGGGATCATCTGTCCAGAATTCCCCCATATTTCCGAACCCAGTATACATCCCCTCGTCTAGTCAGATTTGTAAGGCGAACTGGGATCATGATAGTGGGTGGCAAGAGATATTCAAGAACTAGTGGAAAGGGCTGAGCCCTGGTGGCATAAGTGGTTGAGTGTGGAACTGCAGCCTGCAGACTTGGTGGTTCAAATCCAGCGGCGGCTCTCAGGAACGGCACTGGGTAGCGCCCATGACCACCAGAGGTAGTGATGCCCACAAAAAAAGAAAAAAAAAGAACCAGAGGAAAGTTGCATATTTCATTGTTGCTACATTGTATCTTGACTGGCTCATCTCCTCCATGTGACCCTTCTGTAAGGGGACATCGCTTCACTAATGGGCTTTGGGTCCCCAATCTGTACTCCCCCTCATTTATAATGATATAATTTTTAGTTCTTGGATGCCTGATACAGGCTAGTGTGCTTCTTTCATATACTTCTGACAGTTGTTCTTCACCCTAATTCCCCTTCCCAGGAATTTTTAGTTCCTTGATGCCTGATATCTGATCTCCTCAACACCTTGTAGTCACACAGGCTAGTGTGTTCCTTCTATGTGGGATTTGTTGCTTCTGAGCTGAATGGCTGCTTTTTTCCTTTGTTTACTTGTTTAGTTTCAAGACTTTAAGACCCCAGACGCTATATCTTTTGGTAGCTGGGCACAATCAGCTTTCTTCACCACATTTGCTTATGCACACATTTGTCATCTGCCCTTTCTTGTCCTTCTGCCTCTGGTGACCCTTGTTCCCTAGCCACTCTGCATTCTGTGAGACCAGGAACGGCTTCCTCTTTGCCACCACAGCTGCAGAGCTTGGCAGATTAAGGGTACCTAACACCTATCTGTTGAATGAAAGAATTGTATCGCATTTGAGTTTTCATGAAGTTCTGATGTAGGCCAACTTCGCTGACATTTCCTTGGTCCTTGAGTTCCTTTCTCCTGCACCATTCTGGGGAAGAACACCCTGCTGGTGGGTGTCTGCTTGGCAGGGTTCACAGGGACCAGGGTGAAAGCTCCTACTTCTTTATTCTTGGCCCTAGATCCAGGAGAGATTTGAGCAGAGATGTCAGCCAGCCCTCATTCAGCCTCAGAGGCAGCCCTAGCCCCAGTGTTGAAATGATAGCCTCCTTTAGCCAAATGGGAGACGCTCGTCAATTGCAGTTGGCCTATTGCAATAGGTTCTGGATCTTTGGTCTGTGGTTTGGGCTCCCAGAAAGTGAGGAGTTTGCAAAGAAGGAGCCTAGCTTCACTGGGGAGGCTGGACAGTGGTGGAAAGGCACATGCTTAGTCACTCCTTGACATGAACCAGGGCCCAGGGTGGGGAGGGGGTTTGCATGGCTTTAGAAGCCCCTCCCACCTCCTCCCAGATCCAACAGACCTTTCGACCTTGAGAGCTTTGAGTGTTGGCACCTCCAGATCTGAGTCCCCAGAGACCCATGTCACCCTAGGACACATGGACTGAGCTTCCATCTCCTGGGAACATTGATCTGCTTTTAATTCAGCTGAAAATGTGTTCTCTGGCCCCGGCTCCCACAGCCAGGAGGCCTGCCTGCACCGAGAGTGATGTCCACAGTGACAGAAGTTATTGCAGTTCAGTGGGACAGCAGCCAAAGAGTGTGCTTTTTCTTGGAAGAGATTCCTCTTTTATTTTTTCTGGTTAGGTCATATCCTCCCCAACATAAGCATGCACTTGCTTTTTTCTTAATTCGATTAACTGCCTTCCTTGTGCTTTCAAAAGGAGTCCTCTTACTCCTGGCTTGATTCACTCACCACCGATGGTGTAGGAGATGAGGTGTTGGGCTTTGCACCGCAACTTCAACAAGTCAAATCCACCAGCCCCTCCGGAGAGGAAGGTGAGGTTGTTGGCTCCTTTCAAGGTAGACAGCCTTGGAAACTGAAAGAAGCAGCTCGACTCTGTCCCATGAGCTGACTAGGAGTGGGAATCGACTTGAAATTGTTGGTGGGATATGCGTGTCTGTGCTGGCCTGTATGTATAAAATGATGCCCAGGGAAGACCTAGAGGAGAGCCGAGTCTATGGGTCACATTTTCAGGGAGCTCCAGCCTCCTGGTCACTCAACAGCTCAATGCCATCAAGTCAATTCTGACTCATGGAGACCCTGCAGGACAGGGTGGAACAGCTGCTGCCAGCTTCAGAGGTTCTAGCCGGTTTCAGAAAGACAACTCTTTTCAGGAGTAGACAGCCTCGTCTTTCACCCACAAAATTGCCCAGGGTAACCTTTGCAGCCAACAGCCCGGAGAATAACACCAGCTCCTTCTAGAAAGAGCAAACCTACTAATAACCAAACAGCACTTCACATTGATAAAGCACACACAACGTCAGGCAGTGTGTTTCTTTTCATCCATAAAGAAAAGCCTGCCACTCTGAGCCCCTGCTCACACATGAAGGCACTGAAGTTTGTTTCTGTTTGTTGTTCAATCATTTTATTGGGGGCTCCGACAACTCTTACCATGACCCAAACGTCCATCCATTGTACACGGATCACATTTGTTGCCCTCATCAATCCCAAAACATTTGTTTTCTTCTTGAGCCCTTGATATCAGCTCATTTTCCCCCTCCCTCCCGACTCTCCCCTCCATCATGAACCCTTGACAATTTATAGATGATTATTTTACACTATCGTATACTCTCGTCATCCACTTCCCTGTTATCCGTCCCTCAGGGAGGAGGTTCTATGTAGAACTTTATAATCAGTTCCCCCTTTCTATTCCACCTTCCCTCTACCCTCCCGGTCTTGCCACTCTCACCACAGGTCCTGAAGGGATCATCTGTTCTGGATTCCCTGTGTTTCTGGTTCCTTCCTGTATCAGTGTGCATGCTCTGGTCTAGCCAGATTTATAAGATAGAATTAGGATCATGATAGTGGGGGGTGGGGGGTGGGATGACTGAGGTTTGTTATAGTTCACTTATAGCCCCAAAGTCCCCTATGCAGAGTGATGGAGGTGACAACCACCACAGCCACCACAGACTCCAGAGCGATGCTTTTTATAGTCACATGTGGAGATGGCTTATGTCACTGTGGGAATAAACCATCGCATCATGAGAGAGAACAGGAACAACCCTGCAAAGAGATAGTTGTGGCTGGACTGTGGTTTGTAGCATTGGGTTCATTATTTGCAAAAGTGACTTCTTGGTCTTTCTCACACATTCTCTCACCCAGACCATGGGAACTTGACCCAGGTTTCTTAAGGGAAGGAGGAAGGAGAGTTATTTTCTACTCAGCGGCTATGAAAAGTGGCCATTCTGATAGGGAGAGTTCTCCTACTATGGAGAACACCATTCCTCAAGGCATTCATCAAATCTTTCTAAGTACCAAACCTTCCGCGGTGAAGAAAGATCGCCATCAACTCGAGCTTCTTAGAGAGTCTGGCCAAAAAACAAAGGCAAAAGCAAGACAAGGAGTTGCCAAGAGAGTGAGGCTGGTGGAAGTGCTGTGTGGGATTGGAGCCCAGAGGCCTGGGAGGAAGATGTCCCACCACCGAGAAGTCAAGTCAGGATGGAGAGCATTGGCATGGCCATCCCAGGCACGGAGACAAAAAGCAGCGGTGAGATGACCTGTGTGAAGATGGCAGAGAGCTGGCAGGAAAGGTGTGAACAGTGGATGAGAGTAGGTTTTACACAGCACTGTGAAGGCAATGGATTCACTAAAACCAGAGAAAATGTAATAGCTTTAAAATATGCACAGATCCCACCACCAGGATCCCAATTCTCCCCTCCAAATCTGGTTAGACCAGAGGATGTAGACTGGTACAGAGAGGAACCGGAAACCCAGGGAGTCCAGGATGGATGATCCCTTCAGGACCAGTGTGAGGGAGGCGATACCAGGAGGGTGGAGGGAAGGTAGAGTAGTAAGGGGGAACTGATTACAAGGATCTACATATAACCTCTTCCCTAGGGTATGGGCAACAGGAAAGTGGGTGAAGGGAGACATCGGACAGTGTACAATATGACAAAATAAGGATAATTTGTAAATTGTCAAGGGTACATGAGGTAAGGGGGGTGGGGAGGGAGAAGAAAATGAGTAAATAATACCAAGGGCTTAGGTGAAAAGAGGATGTTTTGAGAATGATAATGGCAAGAGATGTGCAAATGTGCTTTGCATGCAATGGATGAATGTATGGATTGTGATAAGAGTTGTATGAGCCCCCCCCCCAATAAAATGATTAAAAAGAAAGGAGGAAAATTAAAAAAAATTAATTAAGCTATAATTCAGTATACACACAGAGACACACACACACACCCTGGGCTGAAGGAATCTTCTACTGTAGCTGTCCCAGGAGATGTTCAATGATCGTTGAAAGAGACGGGTGAGCTCCCAGGGACTCAGTAAGAGAACGGGTCTTGGAGAATTCCAGGTTCTGCAATTCTACTGCCAGGCACACAAAGCCAAAACATTTTCTCCCCCTGTTTTGTTTTGTTGTTTTGTTCATTCTCGTTGGTAATGCCAAACTCGCTTTTCACCAGCTTTGATCTAGAGGAGCTTAATTATATCCAGTTTCTTCTAAAGAAGTCCCTTTATTTTATGTACTATTTATTTATGTTTCATTCCCCCACAGACGTGTGTGATCTGCTGTCCTCCTAGGGAGAGGAATTCATTTTCCAAAGCTGATCTGCTCTAAGAAGTCAATTCTCACTGGCTTGGAAAGCCTACCATGAAGTGAGTTGGCCAATCAGAAAACAAGAGCCATCATGAAAGAAGATGCTCTCAAGGTCCCCCCCCGCTCCCCCCCCCAACTGACTTTTCATCACAGATCCCAACAACAAAACAGAAGAACACCCTGCTGTTAGAAAGTTGGCACCATAGCTATGAGCCCTCAGAAATCTCTCTGAAGTTTTATTCAGCATCTGAATAAAAACTAAGAGCATCTGCTCCTTCGTTGATCAGTTCCTTTTAGAAATGAAAACTGTGTATCTTTTCAAAAGTTGTGGAGTGAAGTTGATGATCCAGGACAAGGACCCCCACAGAGCAAGAAACTTCTCGTCACTCGTGAGCAGTCCACAGGGTCCAGTTTCTTCTTGAACCACAAAAGGAGGTGATGGTGCCGAACATTTGAAGAATTTTTTTAAATATCTTTTTGACGACACCCAGCAGTGCCTCTCCCCCGTGATAGAGCTCCCACGTGTAAACCAGGAACCTAGAATTCATCCTCTATTTCTTGGGGTCTTGGTCATTATGGTTCTCATCTGTGAAATGGGGGCAGCATTATTGGCTCCAAAAGGGTGCTGTAGAGATGAAATTGAATCGATGGATGGAAAGAGCTGGCAACCCTGACGACACTCTAAAAGCTTGCCTCTCCCTGGAGTCGCCTCTCAGGGCAGTGTAGACAAACTACAAAGGAAGAGGATCTGTTTTCTAAATAAACACAGAGATCTTCACAGACTGACCTGCAGGTCAATGTATTTAAAGTTTAAAATAGATGATGTGGACACATTAAAAAAATGTCTAAAGCCATCAGTCATCCAGGATCTGAAAGTCAGCACCATAATGATTCATCCCTTCCCCTTCACTCGGAAGACTATTATCACACAACATTGACAATAACCAGGCTGGGCAAGGACGTGGTGGGAACATTCAATGCTTGTGGGAATGCAAAATGATACATTCAATGTGCAAAATAGGTTGGCACTTCCTCAAAAAGCATGCCATGAAATTATCATAGAACCTACTAATTCTACTCTTAAGTATATGTATACCCCAAAGATTTGAGAGTATGAATACAAATAAATAATTGTACACAAATGTTCATTGCGGTATGGCTTGCAAGAGACAAAACATAATAGAAACAACCCAACTGTCCATCAACAGTTGCATAGATTAACTGTGGTGTGTGTGCGTGTGTGTTGAATATTACTCAGTCAAAAAAAGGAATGAAATCCTGATAGATGGTAGAATGTGGATGAATTTTGAAACATTATACTGGGCAAAATCAGACAGGTGCCGAAGAACAGCTATTGCATGATTGCATATGAAACACCTCGAATAGACAAATACATAGTACCAACATTTTATTAGTAATGTTAAACTATTGGTCTCTAGTCACACACACACACACAGGAAAAAAGTAAATCAAACACGCAAAGACCATTTCAATCGAGATCCCCCAAAATGGACCCTGATAGAAGGGAAGGGAAACGTAGAACAGAGCCTCAAATTCCTTTTTAAAAATCCACACTTATGGGACTATTGGAGACTGGAGGATTCCCGATTGCTTTAATTCACTCTTCAAATATGGAACAGAAACTAATAGCTAAGAAGCTAAATAATAAATTGGCTCAAGAAATAGTGAATATCATCTCCGAAGTACTATACTACTTTAAAAATAATCACCTATCTGAAACCTAACAGTCATCGATTTCTTTAAAATAGAGATGAGATGATTCCAATTCTACCTTACAAATCCAGCTAGACCAGGGGGTGCACACTGGTACAGATAGGAACTGGAAACATGGAGAATCCGGGACAAATGATCCCTTCAGGACCAGTGTTGGCAGTGGTGATACTGGGAGAGTAGAGGTGGAATAGAAAGGGGGAACCATTTATAAGGATCTACATATAACCTCCTCCCTGGGGTACAGACAACAGGGAAGTGGGTGAAGGGAGACATCAGATAGTGTATGAGATGACACAATAATAATGATTTATAAATTATCAAGGTTCATGAGGGGGGAGGGAGTGGGGAGGAAGGGAAAATATGAGGAGCTAATACCAAGGGTTTCAGTAGAAAGAGGATGTTTTGAGAATGATGATGGCAACAAATGTGCTTTGCATACAAAAGATGTATGTATTGATTGTGATGAGAATTGTATGAGCCCCCCAATAAAATGATCTTTTAAAAAACTATGAAATGCAAAAATAAAACAGAATAAGTAGAGGTGAAAATGTACAGGGGCAGGGAAACTAGATGAATAGAAATGGAGCAAGAAGAAGAGAAGTAGTGCGATTGTCTATGTGTTGTGAGGGATGTCACAACGTCACTGCACAGCTTGTGGAGAAATTACTGAACTGGGGTTATTCCACTGGGATTAACTGCTGTGTAAACATTTATTGAAAACACAATAAAATTTGTCTTTACAAGTGTTCGTAGTTACAAAAAGCTGTGGGTTGGGGAAATGGGGGGTTATAGCTTAAGAGCTACGAGGTTTCTATATAGAATGATGAGAAACATTTGGAAATTGGTAGTGGTGATATTTGTCAACATGTCATTAATGTCAATGAGGTGTACGGTCGATGTGCTATCGTGAAATGTTCACCCCATGAAAATTAACGTGCAATGAATTGACTGATGTGCTGCAACTTTGATTTCTATTTTCCGTCCCCCTGCTGACTGAGATGAGTTTCAGATATTCATTCATTCTCTCTGTGCTGTGGCCTATCGGAACATTGCAAGTGTGATACTGACTTGTGTCGAAATAGAGGGGACGTTCAAAACCTGCATGCATTTGTCTATGTGTGTTTCAGAAGCTTGAAGAGCACCATTTTGATAGACTGGGGAGTCATCTTATTTGGTGAACAGATCAAGTGTGAGGGGGAAAGGAAAGGAGTGAGCCTGCTCAAGGGAACTTGGGGACATGAACCTGGCCAATCTAGGAATGTGACTATCTCTGACCTCCACCCATTCCAGAATCCAGCAGTTCTGTAAAGTCACCAAGCTCTGTAGTGTCCTACAAACAACTCTCTCTCTCTCTCTCTCTCTCTCTCTCTCTCTCTTTCTCATTTTCTTGCACAAATCTCTCTTATTTTTTAAGTCAACACACAGCTGTGTGTACTAACAAATTAAATTTTACATGTGCTATTAAAGCAGATGAATATATATGTATACTTCTTTTGGAGAGCACAAGGAGAAGTGGATGTTTATTCTAGGTGTAAATAAATGAATTCAGTTAGGATGTGAGTGAAATAAAAGTTTGAATTATTCTTATGTGCAGGAAATTGCAATTTGTCATTAGATCCTTAAATGGCAAAATCATTTAAAAAAAATAGTTAATTGACTGACTCCCTGGGAGACATTGCAGCTGACAAGACACATGAAACTATGCTGGAGGCCTGAGCTGCAAGAGCCATGTGGAGACTCCTGCCAGCACTGGAAAGCTTACAGCACCACTGGAACTATAAGACTTCCCACCTACTGGCCTGTGATCTTCCTGAATTTGTCATCATTTCATGCTTCATGAGTCTGAAGAGGACTTTATGGACTGGTATCAGACATATGGACTAAAATCAGAAATATGGACTTGATCTGGACTGGACTGAGATATTTTCTCAATATTAAATTGTTCTTGTATATAAAGCTAAGATGCACACACAAAATAGTTAACTATAAATTACCAATAATTTTATAGCCATGTTCCTTTAAAAAAGGTAAATTTCTCAGTTTAACCATTGAAAATAAACTTATAAAAGATTTGATATATATTATTGAAAAAGATGAAATCTAGTTATTAATGAGAAATGTTCCCTTCCTCACTCTGGTAAAACGGGAATAAAATTGCACAAGGCACTAGAACAACCTGAAGATTTATTATCTTTCTCTGATAAACAAAGCAGATGGAAATTGTGTGGAAAATAATAAGCTAGGTATACAGGGTAAAGTTTCATCTTGCACATTTGAATTCGCATTCATTGTGTGTTCCATGCGGTCTCATATCATGCAACTATCCTGGCTGATTTCATTATTTTATTCATGTACTGCCATCGTAATAGCCCTGAGAGTAGAGTCTCATAAATATAATCCTCTACTACTTAGGTAGCATTTCATATTGAGTGGGTGACTGGTGGGGAGGGGAGAGACCAGGGGAGGGGAAAGTTTGTCTGCCTGATTGTCACATGAAATCAAAGCTATGTCCTTAAGAATGAAGATTGTGGGGCTGAGCCCCCGGGCGTAGCGGTTGTATGCGGGACTGCGGTCCACTGGGTTGGCGGTTCAAATCCAACAGCAGCTCTCCAGGAGCAAGGCTGGGCCTCCTACTCCCACCAAAGAGCAATGATGTGTCTACCACCCCCCCCCCAGCGGCAAAAAAAAAAAAAAAAGAATGAAGATCGTATGCCGGTCACAGGGCTGGGCTCTTGCAGAGCTTCTGGGTTCTCCTGTTGCAAAGAATTATTTCTCACCATCTGACAAATGCCTTTCTGAAAGGACCCACGTATCCGTGCAATCTTTCCCTTACATTGCGAGATAGAATCATCTCCTGCCTTCATGAGCTGCTACGGAAATAGACCCATCAACTTCAAGACAGAACGCTAGCTTATGTGCGTAGTAAAAGAAATGCAGAGAGAGAGATGAAGTACTGCATTTCTGTTTAGGCGTCTGTTGCGGATGTTAATTAGCGAGCATCGTCTTTTGCCTTGATTTGACTTACTAACACCTAAAAATGCATTTTCCGAAGTTGTCGTCTCATCTTGAATATGAAGGCGCACAAGTTCCCAATAGACACCGAGAGGGAAGAACTAGTTTAATTTCCACAAAAATTTTTCCCATGTACTGTTGGTCACTTGGATGATATCTTTAGTGAATTGTCTATTCATGTCTTTGTTAGGTTTCTAGAATTGCGATATATACCTTGGTCCTTGGCTCCTCGAGAATTGAAGCCTGGTTTGTGATCCCAATGAGTTTTATGAAAGTTTCACGTTTACACAGGCACCCACAGGGTCCCCCTCCTCCCTCCCCCCCACCCGCCTGCCTGCCAGAAAGCTGTTTGAGAAGAGTCACACAGTCATTGATGACCCTGGTCAACCCCATGGACTGAGTTGAATCCACCTGGCCTAGGTGAGCCAATCCAAGTGCAGTACTTCTGACCAGAAGCTTGAACCTCTGAGCATGGGCAGTGTACCCTCCTTTCTTTCCTGCCTGGTAGCTCAGACCTCTGAGCATGTGAGACAGACACCCTTTTCCCTATGCTATTCTACTTAACATCTTCTGCCCGTTTAAATGGAATTATTTGTGGTCTTCTTGCGGCAATAAATGGAGTGGGGTCAGATCTGACCTCCTCCGGCTTCCCTATTACCGTGAAATCAGGGCCAGGCTTACCTCCTCCCTCCATCTTTCTTTATCTATCCTGACCCCAACCAGTCCTCCCACACCACTCTTACATCTATGCTGGTTTTAATAACACGTTGCAACGGTCACACAGCACTCACAGACAACATTCAAAATTATGGGGTGAGGGGGAGTTGTTATGGAAATTAATATAACAAGTCAGGACTGGTAAATAGTAAGAATACTGTCATGGGTCGCCAGCAGCACTTCTCCTCAGTCTGCAGCCAATCTCAGCCACTTGGTCCTTTGACTTCGCTGGACTAGGAAGCTCACCTGTCACTCTATGCGTCTGATGATCTCCACACTCTGCTTTATTTGTTGTCTCCATCCCATTGTCCCTGGTGCCTCTCTGGGCTAGTCCACCGCCCCTTCAAGCAGAGAGGGGAAGGATGCTCTTCTCATGACCCTGTGATTTCCCTCCCGGTCTGAGAATGCTCTTCTACACTGAGGAGTGGTTTGGAAGCAGATGCGTCATTGTCTTTGCGTGCCCCCCAGGAAGACAGAGGATGGCATCTTAAGTCACACTCTCTAGTAAAGCAAAGTTTAAAGCAACCCTCAAGGAAGCATATTGGTTTCAATTCAGGTCACAACTTAACCCCACCTTAATCTTGTCTATTAGTAGAGCAGAGAATTTACTCCAAAATGGGATTGTGGTCACAGGCATATAATTATAAAACGTCACTTAAGGTATTAGAGTTAGAAGGGCCAAATGGATGGACTTTATCTCACTTAAAGAATTGTACTGTCTATGGATTTTTGAGATTAGTCCTTATCTGATGTCTTCACTAAATGATTTTCCCAATGTCTCTCTTTATGGAGTCTTTTGATGTATGTAAGTTTCTTATTTTTAGGTGGTTCCAGTCCTTCATTTTCTCTTGTCTAGTGCAAGTAATCTTCTTTGTGTTCAGTAGTGTGTTTATGCTTTGTACTACAACCTCCAAGTTAGCCTATTTTTTTCATCGATGATCATTAGCGTTCTAGAGTTTATATTGAAGTCTTTAATGAATCCTGAATTCATTCTTTTAATGGTTGGAGTTATGGACCCTATTTCATCCTTTTGCAGGTAGGTATCCAATGTTTCCAGCACCATTTGTTAAAAAGGCATGTAATGTGGTTTAGTCATTTATCAAAACTCAGATATCTGAAGGTGCTTGGCTGGATTTCTCGATTCTCTGTTCTGGTCCATTGGGCTAGCTAACTATTATTGTACCCATAGAAAATGGTTTGACTACTGTGACTGTAAAGTAGGCTTTTAAATGAGAGAGTGAGAGGACTCCTACTTTATTTTTGCTTTTTATTAATGTTTTTTTATCCTGAATTTCTCTCCTTTCACATAAAGTTGGTGATTGGTCTTTCCATTTCTTTGATGAGTCTTACTGGGATTTAGATCAGAATATCATTGAATCTATAGAATGCTTCCATTATATTGACATTTTTACTATAATAGTAAGCCTTTCTCTCTGTGAATATAGGACACTTCCTACTTATGAAAGGTTCTTTTGGTTTCTTGTGGAAGTGTTTTATGCTTTTCTTTGTATAAATCTTTTGCTTCTTTAACTACATTGATTCCTAAGTATTTTATCATTGGGATGGTCATTATTAATTTTATTATTCTTTTCATTTCCTTTTCGGGGTCCTCTTCCTTAATATACAAGGATCTAATGGATTTTTTTTAAATGTTGGTCTTATAGCTTGCTATGTTGCCAGAAATTTTAATTAGTTCCAGAAATGTTTTTAATTGAATCTTTGGGGACTTCTATATATAAGATCAGGCTGTCTGCAAATGAGTTGGCATTGTCTCAATGCCAGGGCGGGAATGCCTGAAAATAGATATTGAAAAGGATGATCTTGATGAAATTTGTTTTATGAAGCAAGTATAACCCTGATCCTAAAACCAGGATAGAGGGGCTGAGCCCCAGTGGCATAGTGGTTGTGCACGAGACTGTGGCCCACTGGGACGGAGGTTCAATTCCAGCAGTGGGGCTGGGCCTCCTACTCCCACCACCGGAGAGCAGGGATGCCCAAAAATAAATAAATAAATAAAAATGAAAAAAATGAAAAAAAAAAAACAGGACAGAAAACTGCAGACCAATACCCCTTATGATCATAGATGCCAATGTTTTCAGCAAATTTCTAACAAACAGAATTCAACAAAATACTAAGAATTGATGTATATATCATCACCAATGGGGATTCATACAAGTTATATAAGAATGGTCCAATCTTCAAAAAATGACACTTCAGCTCCCATCCACCCCTCTATCAATGAGGGCTTGGCACATGTTTCCACTGAATTACATGCATGCTGTTGCTTCTGCTGTTCAGAGCCATCTAGGGTCACACGGTGACCCTCAGAGGTCAAAGTAAGACTTCCTCATAGGGTTTTCCAGGCCGTAAGCTTTATGGTTGCTCCTGTGGAGCCACTGGGAGATTTGAACAGCCAGTAATTCAGTTAGTAGCCAGTTACTCCTTGAACTATGTACATATGGATCAACGATGATCTATCAGACTTCGTAGTTATTGCAAAAATTTCTGACCCCTTGCTCCTTATGAAAATGATCATCTCTCCCATTTCCCTGTGTGGCAGTTGCATAGTCTCCTATGCAGTCTACAAAGGGGTGGAGTCTAGCCTGTCAATCAGGTCGCAGCTCGATGACCTCATTTGGAGCCAACATGGAAATAAACAGCTCACTGGAGGCCAGATACACACACTGTCTATCTCCACTTCATCTCCCAATGAGACTGTCCTTTGAGACAAGCCACATGACACTAGGCTAATGTCAGCCAGGGCCCCTGTGCTGGAGAAGCCATGTGGAGACCCAACCAGCCCTAAGATGTTTCCACTGCCACTGGATTCACAAGACTTTCCACCACTGGTCTAGTGGTTCTCAACCTTCCAAATGCCGTGACCTTTTAATACAGTTCTTCATATTGTGGTGACCCCCCAGCCATAAAATTATATTTGTTGCTACTTCATAACTGACATGTTGCTTCTGTGATGAATCAGGCAATTCCTGTGAAAGGGCACTCTACTCCCAAAGGGGTCATGACCCACAATTTGAGAACTCCAACTAATGTGTGATCTTTCTGCATTCAGCATTAGAGCATGGCTGCATGAGTGTGAAAAAGAATTTATAGACTGGTACTGGACATATGAGCTGATATCGGATTTATGGACTTGATCTGGATTGGGTTGAAATGTTTCCTTGACACACAATTACTCTTTGATATGTAGTTCTTCTTACACACATATGAGTGTCCTGGATTTGTTTCTCTAGTCTAACTCTAGTCCACTCAATCTGACACACCCTGACACTGTGGTTTTCTGCTGGTCTTTCTACATTGAAGGCTGTTCCTTCTCAGTGTCTTTCCTTTCCTCCTCTTCTTCCAACTCTTAAATTTTCAGCACACCACTCCCCCCTCCCCCCATAGGCACAGCCTCCTTGTGTTTTCCTATATAAATCTTAATCATGGCACATCTCTTTCATATCTTCAGTCTTATGGCCTGGCACAGAGCAGGTGCTCAATAAATATTTTCTGAATAAATATTTTCTCAGGTAAGAAGATACTTGGGAAAACAAGGCCAGAAAATGATGATGCTATAAAGTATAAAAGTGTATGGGGGGCAGGGGAGTGGGAAAGCTGTATCAGAAAAATAATATTGGCTGTTTTAGGAGACTCATTAGAATGTGAGTAGGAGACAAATGTAAGTCCTAAGTGTCTGGAATGGGCCACTGAGTAGCTATCATGTGTGCAGTGTGAGGGATGGACTCCTCCTGGGATCAAGTTCTCTGATTTCCATTTATTTTGTTTCCTGCTGAATAGAAATGCCCATGTGTCAGATAGAACCAGAGAGGAGGACTTTCTCTGTAAGTCATTAGTTAAATACATGCATCCCACTAGTCTATAAGTACCACAAGGGCAGAGACGCCACCGGTGTCAGCCCAGGGCCTAGCCCACCAGAGGCACACAAGGATAATGAGTTCTCTCTTACCGAGGACCTTCTGTACGTAGCACTGATGATGGAGTGGGCTATGTGTTGGACTGCTAGTTGCAAAGTCAACAGTTCCAAACCACCAGCTGCTTTGCAGAAGAAAGATGAAGCATTCTACTTTCTCAGAATTGCAGTCTTGGAAATCCATAGGAAGAGCTCCACCCTACTCTGTAGGATTGCTTTGAGTAAGAATTAACCCCTTCGCAGTGAAGAGTGGCCTAGCCAATGCACTACATTCTTGTAATATATTTTTTCCCTTAATACCCAAACACAGGAAGAAATTAATGAAGGTTTGAAAATATCGTGACTTGTTCAAGTTGATATTGTTAGTAAAGTACTCAAAGCCCACGTCAACCGCAACTTGGTCTCGTGCCAAAGCAGACTCTTTATCACACTACGTTACGTAATCTTGCAGTCCCAACTAACGAAAAAACCTCAGATACATATTTAGATCGCTTGATGATAGAATGAGAGGACACAAGAATATTCCTCCAGTGACATATCGTGATGTCTCACTGAAAGATCACTTTTCTTTAGAAATGATGATATGTGCACACAAAGTCTTTTCACCACCTAATAGACTTCTTGAAATGTAATTCTGTATGTGTTGTGTGCGCAGACAGACATAAGGAGTTCCAGTGGCATTGTGAGTATACATCGGGCAGCTCAGCCCCACTAGCCATTCCATCAGAAAATATTAGGCCACCGGCTTCAGTAACCCACAAGGCAGTTCTATTCTTCCCGCTGGGTCACGATAAGTCAGAATTGATTTGATTTGTGTGTGTGTATGCACACACATGCATGTGCATGCGTGCAACATACATTATGTGGTTGCTCATTCATGAGTGTGTGTGTGTGTGTGATTATTGCTGCTGTTGCCCTTTTTCTGCTTCTTTGGGGGAAGAGTTGGTTTTCAACCCAAACGTTCCCATTTTCAGGTTAAGACTCTGGATGCGTAGACATACTCCATGTTTGCTGTATCAGGAGCCCTCGGAGTAAGGACTGATTGGAGGGATGTGGCTCCGAAGAAGAAAAGGAAAGGAAGATAGACACTGTGGTAGTTACATAATCTCTTGTCAATTTGAGACTGCCAAGTGAAGGGGTGGAGGTTAGCCTGTCAGTCAGGTCCCAGCTTGATGACTTCATTTGGAGGCGCTAAGGAAATAAATAGCTCCCTGGAGGTGGGGCACAGACTCAGTCCCTGTGAGACATTTTCATTGACAAAAGAGATGGAGCTGTGCTAGAGCCCTGGAGCAGAAGGAGCCATGTGGAGAACCCTCCCAACGCTGAGATGCCTTTCCTGCCACCAGATCCACAAGACCTTCTATCCACTGGCCTGTGATCATCCTGCATTCGGTGTCATTGCATGTGTTTCGTTAGTCTGAAGATGAATTTATAAATTGGTACCAGAAATAGGGCTAATATCAGAGTTATGGACTTGATCTGCACTGGTCTGGAATGTTTTCTCCATCTTCAACCGCTCTTCTCTATAAAGCTCTTTTTTATACCCATATGTGAGTTTATGACTTACTTTCTCTTGTCTACCCAGACTAATGCAGACACTCTGGTAGAAAATTATGAAACTCTTGGAGAAAAGTCAAGGATTAGAACAAAACAAAAAACAACAAATATTCAAGGTTTGTGGAATGAAAGTGATGAGCCGTTGTAACACGAGAGGGGATTGGTGGAGGGCAGAGGAGAGATGAAACCAGAGGCATCCACTGGGGTGGTCATGTATTCGATGTGTCAATTTTATGATTGAGATGTAGGGGTGGAGTCTAGCCTGTTAATCTGGAGATAGGTATTGAGTAGCCAATGAGGCCTCTGTGTGGGCATGGCTTTCTCCTGAGGCTTCTGGGAAATCTCGCAATATTTCCCTAGTGGATATGAGAAGCCATCCCTTCAGGGGTTGGTAGTCAGTCTATGAGACAACGAACTATGGACAATAAAAGATGGCAGCATCCCAGAAGCTGGAGGAGCTGGAAGAGAAGCCTTATGGCTTTACCCTGATGGAACCAGACCTCTGAAGCTGGAGAAGCCACATGGAGACCCCTGTCATTGCTGAGTTGCTTCTATCACCATTGAATGTTGTTGATGGACCCTGAGCCATGGAAGTGAAGAGCCATGGGGAGACCCCTGCCTGTGCCAGGATTCTGCACCCACTGACCTGTGACTTCGTGAGTTGGAAAGAGACTTTGCAGACTGGTATCAGGCATATGGGTTAATATCAGACTTATGACTTTGAACTGGACTGGGTTGGGATGCTTTCTCAATGTCCCATTCCTCTTGTCTATAAACCTTACCCTTATATGTGTGTCTATGAATTTGTTTCTCTAGTCTACCCGCACTAACACATCCACTCAGCAGAAGGTCAGCTGGCTGTGCCTGAGAGAATGGAGAAGAACATGATCACACTTCCTGGTGACATTTCTCAGAAGCTGGGCTGCCTTCTTAGCAAATCTTAAGGAAGTCTATTGCCTAGAGGGTTCGGGCATACCGTCAAGTGTTAGTGGAAGCAGCATAACAGCAAATGAGATGATGCGAAGAGTGCCCACAAGAGCAGTGTTTTTGTACTTAACCCAACACCAGCACAGTCCCCCACAACATGGTCTCACCTATGCCCTGATGAACTGCTGAGGAAAACCTCAGCCACGGCAGGTTCTCCAAGCCTCCCGAGCAGGCAGAATCACCTGGTATCCTCCTATAGGCAATTCTTCTCTCTTACACATCCTGAGAGGCAAGTTAGGAAAATTAGAGTAGGAGTGTCTAAGAATAGCAATTTTTTTTAATCATAAAAGAATAACATTGAGGAAAGGAGAACAGCCAATCAAGATACAGTGTAGCAACAATGAAACATACAACTGTCCCCTAGTTCTTCAATGCTCCTCCCCCCGGCCCCCACATGATCCCATACAAATCCTGCTAGACCAGAGGATCTACAGTGGTACAGATAGGAACTGGAAATGCAGGGAATCCAGAACAGACGATCTCTTCGGGACCAGTGGTGAGAGTGGTGCTACTGGGAGGGTGGAGGGAAGATGGGGTAGAAAGGGGGAGCCAATTATAAGGTTCAGCATATTACCTTCTTCCTGGGGTACAGACAACAGAAAAGTAGATGAAGGGAGACATCAAATGGTACAAGATGTGACAAAATGGTAACTTATAAATTACCAAGGGTACATGAGGGAGAAGGGAGTGGGGACGGAGGGGGAAAGTTAGGAGCTGATACTAAGGGCTCGAATAGAAAGCAAATGTTTTCAGAATAATGAGGGCAACAAATGTACAAATGTGCTTGACATACAATGGATGGATGAATGGATTGTGATAAGAGTTGCATGAGCCCTCGATAAAATGATTTTTTTAAAGGTAACATTGAAAAGGCCTTTAAAGCTGCTTTCTGTTTTAAATGATCTGCCCTGAAAAAATAAGGAAACAAACAAACAAAACTGCCACTTAATGCTCCCTAAAGTTCTTTGAATCAAAGAACCTGTCCCTTTTTTCCTAAAGATAGGCCCAAAATAGGAATAACTTCTCTTCTGAGGCTGATCTGTATAAGTTTGGCCAGGGAAGCTTGTCCATTAACAACAGGACCTGTCAGGATGGAATTCTGAGAATCATTATGTGCATTTCTACACTAAAAGGGAAGCAAAGTCCGACCTGGTTTTCTTCACAACCAGACTCCAATCCTTTTGGAATATTCCTTCTGTAGAGTCGAGGGGGAGAAAACCAGCTCCAAATCAACACCCCTTTCTTCCCCTAAATGTATTGTCAACATGAATGCCCCAAAAGACGGTCGGTGTGTGTGGTATGATATATTTGTCTGGGCATTTTGACTCTTGGTTGAGTAAGAGCGCCCCTCTTATCAAAAGGAAATGCTTGCTTATGATATCTAACCCCACTGGGCGGTGCATGCAGTAAGCATGCTTCCGGCTACTCACCGGAAGACTGGAGATTGAGTCTATTCAGAGTCTCCTCAGAAAAAAGGCCTGGTGATTGACTTCTAAAAGCCCATCTGTATACTGGAACAACCCCCACCCATGGAGGGAAGGGATGATTCAACCAGGATACAGTAAAGCATCGATGAAACACACAATATTCCTCTGTTCCTTGATGCTTCTTCACCACCTCCCCCCCCTCCCCCATTATCATGACCCCAGTGTTGCTTCTCACTTCAGATTTGACCAGAGTATGTACACAGGTATAGGTAAGAGATGGGGGCTCATGACACACGGAATCCAGGAACAGGAGTAGGAATAGTGATACCAGCAGGGGAGGGAGGGGGGGGAGGAAGAAAGGGGGAACCGATCACAATGATGGACACATGACCATACATCCCTCACCAGAGGGAAGAACAGCAGAAAACATGGGGAAAGGGAGACAGCAGTCAGTGTAAAATACAAAAATAATTTATTGTGTTAGTCCATGTAGACTAGAGAAACAAATTCGTAGACCTTTATAAGGATATAAGGGTAAGGTTTATATACAAGAGGAATGGGACATTGAGAAAGCATCCCAACCCAGTCCAGTTCAGAGTCATAAGTATGATATTAGCCCATATGCCTGATATCAGTCTATAAAGTCTCCTTCCGACTCACGAAGTCACAGGCCAGTGAATGCAAAGTCCCAGTACTGGCAGGGATCCCCTCATGGCTCCTCGCTTCCAGGGCTCAACATCCATCAACAGCATCCAGTGGTGGTAGAAGCAACTCAACACTGGCAGAGATCTCCACCAGGCTTCTCCAGCTTCAGATGTCTGGTTCCATCAGGGTAAGGCCATGTGGGTTCTCCTCTGGCTCTTCCAGCTCACCAGACACTGCCATCTTGCCTTGTCCGTAGTTCATCGTCTCAGAGACAGACTCCCAACAACTAGGGGTGATGGCCTCTCATCTTCACGAGGGAAATATCGCGAGATTTCCCAGAAGTCTCAGGAGAAAGCCATGCCCACACAGAGGCCTCATTGACTATTCAATGGCTGTCTCCAGATTAACAAGCTAGACTCCACCCCTACATCTCAATCATGAAATTTGCATCAGGAATGTATGACTGCCACATTTATAATCTATCAAGGGGGTATGAGGGGAAAGGATGGAGGAAAAAAGTGGATCTGATCCCAAGGGCTCAAGAGAAAGCAAATGTCCCGAAGAGAATGAAGGTAACATGCGTCTAAACACGCCTGGTGCAAGTGATGTATGGATTGTAACAAGAGTTCAAGACTTCCAAAGTAAAATGATCATTTCAATTTTTTTAAATCAACCATTGAGTTGAATGAGCCCCCAATAAAATGATTTATTTTGAAAAAAAGGAGAGGGAAAGAGGAGTATTTGGAAATGAAGATGAAACAGGTGTAAAAATGTGCTTGATACAAAGGATGTATTGAATGTTATTTGAGCTGTAAGAGCCCCCAATAAAATGATTGGAAAAAAATAATCAACCATTGAGCATGAGGTAGAACACAAGTTCTCTCAGCCATATGGGGGCTCACCAGGAGTTTGGGGAAGCAACTGAGTTGAGGGGTTGGGTTTGACGATTTTCATCAGGTACTGGGTGGGTCTTGTAATGTTTCTCGAATGGGGAATACCTCGACTCTTGACTTCGCAGGAGAAAGACGGCACGCCAGAGCCCGTCTTGTGACCCAAGTGGGTTTGGAAGAAGACTGGGAGAGATTTGAGATTTTGCACACCGCCATTTCAGGGAAACGTGTGGAGCCATGCGGCTTTGGGACTCGCAACTCGTCATGAACAACCTCATGTAAGAGCGCACACATGCGGGCAAAACAGGAGGTGGAGGGATCCCAGGAACCGAGGGGGCTGAGGAAGACACGGGCAAGAGGCCCAGGAGGCCAGGGTGCAAGGCAAATGAGAGTGTGGGACACGAGAGGGGGTCGTGAGAGTCTGCAAGCTGTGGGGAAACCTCACCCAGCCACTGACCAGGAACTGAATGAAAGAGCGGGATCAAAGGAGCAAGAGGAAGTGCCAGCACAAGTGCCCCACCCCCTGACTGGGGGAGGTGGGTTGAAGGTAGTGGGGGCCCCCATTGGCTGGGTTAAGCCCTTCTGGGGTGTGTGATGGGCCTGGGCCTAGTTTGGGCCTCCCAGGTGCACCTCCCACCTGACTCAGGGCCTTGAATTTGAGCATGCACCATTAGCATGTACTCATGCCTGTCTAACTTCTTAAGGGGGCCTATTTTGTCATGGGAGATTCAAGCCCCTTTTCCCTGAAGCTGGTTCCCTCACAGAAGGTCTTGCTATACTTCTCATGTCATGGTCATAGCATCCTTCTGCAGAAGTAGTAGGACTCTCCCTCTTTTAAATGGTCGCACTGGGGCATTGAGAACGAGGTGGCCGAGGACATCCGTTAGTAGAAAATACCGCCAAATATTAAATCCAGGCAGGGGATGGGGGGAAAGAGGGGGAGAGGGCCGGTCCTACATTTTTAACCACCTCGTTCCAAATGTACAAGTTCGTTAGAGAGAAACGAACAGAAGCCTGTACATATTGAATAAGAAAAATCAGCATCTGTTTGATGCCCAAAGAGGGAACCACACTCTATTTATACAGAAGGTGGGGGGGGGGAGGCGCCTGGTGGCAGAGCTTCTGCATGTGGCTGGCTGCTCATCCAAACCCCGACCACCTCCCCCAGCAGCTCCCCGGAAGAAAGAAGTGCCAATCACCATCCACAGGTCAAAGTCAAGACGTTTACATGGGGCTCTTTGACTGTGTCACTTTGCTCTGAGGTTGAGTCCGTCGCACGCAGCAAGCACAACGGTAAGACGAAGCGGAGGAACAGGATGTGGTCGGTACAGGCCAGGCTGCAGGGCCCCGCCTCTGGACCCTGCGTCCTCCCTCATCCGCCTCCCCACGACGCTATTTCAATCGCTGTGGCAGACAGAAAGGAAGTCATTCTTCACAAGAGCTGTAAATTGTTATCTACTGGCGAAGCCGGCCCTATAAACAAGCCCCTTAGCTTGGCCATTGAAGAGGGGGCAGGTTCCTCCATGTCAACCCCCTCCCCACTCCTCAGGCCCGGTGCTCGGTGAAGAACAAATAAGATTCCGATGGACTGTTTATGTGCCTTCATCTTGAACAGAAAGAGGGAGGAAAAATCTCATCCCCGCCCCCCTTCTTAAAATTATCTCTGCAATTTTTGGCAGGTGGTTCCAGGAAAATATTAGAACATTCCCAGGGCCGCATAACTTTCTAAACGACATCAAAACACACAACAGATGACAAATACTGCCTGCCATCATGTAAACATTGATGAAACTGGTTTCAGCAAGCTGCTGCCTAGAATTGGATTTAGTCTGCTAAGGTGGGGCTTTGGGGCTTCCCGGAAAGATTTTCTGCCCAGGAAACCCACAGGCACATTTCGACCCTGTGCTACAAAAGCCCTCTGAGTCGCCATCCACTCCATGACAGTGGGTTTGGGATTATGCGATCCGAACCTCAACCTGGCAGTCATCGAATCAATTCTGACTCCCAGAGACCTTCTTCTAGTGCAGTGTAGGGTAGAAACCCCTTTGGGTTTCCGAGACTAGCAATCTTTCCAAGGGCAGAAAGCCTCGACTTTCTCCCGTGGAACAGCTGATAGGTTGGAACTGCTAACTGTGACTGCCAGTCCAACACTTACCCCACTCTGCCCCCTCCCCACCCACCCCTGTCTTCTGTGAAAGGTGTCTGAACAGCCACAGGAACCTCTTCTCACATGAATGTGGACGTGAGAGGAAAGTCAACATTTAAAAATGTGTTTGTTATTGCTCCTCGAACTTAATTCCCCATATTACAGGAGGACTGCACAAAGCGGGGGGGGGGGGGGGGGGGCGTCCACGTAAGGCGGCGACTGTGGGGACCTGAGCTGCAAGAAGGTTCTTCCTCCTTGAGTGCATGCTCAGCTTGTCTGGCGGGCAGACAGGGAGCAAAGGAAAAGGAAGTGGGGAGAGTGACTTCATCTTCCCACGTCTCAGCACACAGTGTGCAAGCCTGATGGGAAGTTGAAAGGGTCTCAAATTTACCCCCCCAAAAGGAGATGCATCATCTTTTTTTTTTCATTTTTGGTTCCTGGTTCACATGTGAGAAGTCTGAAGTGACTTTCATGCAAATATGCAGAGCTGTCAGAGCTTTGGACATTGGTTGTTTAGGGATGCAAGCAGTAACTTTCTCATGCCTGAATGCATGCCTAGGCAAATTGTCTACTTCACCTTCAAGTATCCATGAGGTGCCTATTGACCGGGGGTGGGTGAATGATTACAACTAGGGCAGATAGCCACAAGGTCAGACATTTATAAACCAGCAGGTCTCTCCGCAAGAGCAACATCGGTCTTTCTTTTATGTGTGTGTGTGGGTGTGTGTGTGTGTGTATGAAGGCACTGCCCTGGTGGGAGTAGGAAATCCAGTCTTGCTCCTGGAGAGCTACTGCTGGATTTGAACCGCCAACCCCGTGGGCTGCAGTCCCGCACACAACCACTGCGCCACCAGGGCTCAGCCAAGCAAAATGGGACTTGCTACTCCCTTAGACAGTCTTGGAAACTCATGGGGACATTTCGACTCTTTTTTCTTTTTTTCAATGATTTTATTGGGGACTCTTACAGCTCTTATCACATTCAATACATCCTTTGGATCAAGCATATTTGTACACATGTTGCCTTCTTCGTTTCCAAATATTTTCTACTTGAGCCCTTGGTATATATAAGCTCCTCTTTCTTTTTAAGGTCACTGAGAGTCAGCAGTGAGTGACTGGATGGCCATGCATGAAAAGCCACCAACAGGGACAAACAAAATGTCTGCTTGATTGAAATAGCATGTAAGCATTTCATAAATGAGTCCCAAATACTCCCTCACTCTTTTCAAACACAGGATGCATGCAACTACTGACAGCTCCTTATTTTTTAACCATCTCTCTCAAAAGTTAAAAAATGAGCATGGGTTATTTATGATATTGCCTGAGACACCCCAGGACCTTGGGTTCGGAAGACGTTTGCCTTGGTGCTGCATCTTGCAGCTGGCATCAGTTTATTTATTTTTTAAAACATTATGTTTATATACTTATGGTGGTCACATCATCTGTTGTCAATGTGAGTCTTGAGAGTGGAGGGGGGAGTCTAGCTTGGTGAGCTCATTTGGAGGTGCTAAGGAGATAAATAGCTCACAGATGGCAGGACACAAGCTCACTCCCTGTGAGACATTACTGAGGACAAGCCTGAGGAAGCTATGCTGATACAGTCAGAGTCCTGGAGCTGGAGGAGCCATGTGGAGACCCATGCCGGTACTGAGATGCTTATGACACCACTGGATCCACTTTCTAACCACTGGCTTGTGATTTTCCCACATTCAGCATCACTGAATGTGTTTGGTGAGTCTCAAGAGGACTTTATATATTGGTATCAGACAGATGGGCTACTATAGGACTTGTGGACTTGATCTGGACTGGGCTGGGCTGTTTTCTCAATATTCAACTGCTCTTGGTTATAAAACTCTTTCTTCTCTCTCCCCTCTCTCTCCTCTTCCCTCTTCTCTCTCTCTCTCCTTTTCTCTCCCCTCCCCTCTCCTCTCTCTCCTCTGTCCCCTTCCCCTCACTCCCATCCTCTCCTCCTCTCTTCTTTCTTCTCTTCTCTTCTCTCTCCAACACCCCCACCCCCCAGATTAATAAATGCTAGTTGTCAACAACAACAACAACAGCAACAACAACTCTTTCTTATACACATACAAATGTCTTTGGCTTTGTTTCTCTAGTCCAGTAGTCGGCAAATGGCAGGGCTCCAGCCCTATGCAGCTCTTTCAGTGTGAATGTGCTGAAATAACTTTGGAAATATTTGAAGGCTAATATTTCAGATCACGGTGATTTCACTTGTTTGGAGAAAACTTATAGAAGGCTCTTGAGTTATTTTAAAGTTGCTGGGAGGGACAGGATTGGCTCTTCTGTCTCAAGAGTTTGCCAACCCCGGCTTTGGTCAGCCCATACTAACACAACATTCATCTCCTGGTATGGATGCTAGTGAGTTCCTTTAAAGAAAGATATAGAGGAAATAAATCATTTCTTGATTTAACTCATATACTTTCAGAATCTCGTGCCTTAAAGTGAAATCAAATCAATCTATGAGTGGACATGATGGTCTCTCCACTAACCTGGACCAGGAAGAAATCAGATTTAAAATATGTCCTGAGTTCATGCCCTCCTGTAAAAAGAGTCCTGCGGTGTCCCTTTCATGTGTGAAACAAATGGAGAACACATCAGAACTGACATGTGTATGTCAAGGAAGCCCTATTTAGCAAAAGAGTCCCAGATGTTAGACTATCAGCATCCAGTACAAAGTAATATTTTTCTTCTGTACTAGTGAGCATATCTTTCCGTGTGTGTGTGTGTGTGTGTATGTGTGTGTTTATAAGAGAGAGAAAGAGAGAGAGAGAGAGATGGATTCATGGTTTGTCCTTTAACAGGACTAAATAAGGCCAGCTTCCTTCTCCATAGTACTTGTCCCAGTTGAGGTTTTGGCAGCTCCCTAAAGATGTGAAAGGTCTTATACACATGATGGGTACATGTCAATGTGAAATGCAGACCTGCAGTCCATTGTGACTCATTTGGAAACTCTAGAACTGGCTATATATAGGCCATATGCACCACCAGCATTCCTACTTTAACACCAAACTCATTCATTGCCATCCACTCAACCCTGACCACAGCAAACCTAGAAGATAGGAGAGAGTCTTGGTTTCTGTCTTAGTCCTGGTAGACTAGTGTGTCTGTCTGGATTGATTAGAGAAACAAATCCATAGAAACTCATGTGCACAAGAAAGAGATTTATATTCAAGAGCAATGGAACATTGAGAAAACGACTAATCCCATTCCAGTTCAAGGTGATAGGTCTGATTTAGCCTGTATGCCTGATATGAGTCCCTTCAGACGCATGAAGCCATGCAATGACACCAGGACAATCACAGGACAATGAGTGCAGAGTCTTGTGTCTCCAGTGGTGAGGCAAGCATCTCAACGCTGGTGTGGGTCTCCACATGGCTCCTCCAGCTTGAGGCCTTAGCTTCCATCAGCATAGTGGCATGTGGCTTATCAGCAGGAAGACTAGCAGAGTATGTGTCCCACTTCCAGTGAGCTATTTACCACTGTGGTGCCTCCAAATAAGGTCAACAAGCTGCAAACCGATTAACAGGCTAGTACCCACCCCTTCCTCAAGTTGACAGATTATGTAATTGCCAGATCCACAGTGATCACCAGAGAGCTGGCTTAAGTTTTTGTTATATTCTTACTTTTTCCTCAGCCAGATTGAGTTCACTGTGTGTGACTGGGGCAGAAGCACAGCTTTGTAATAAGACTACCACAAATTCAAATGGACAAACCTTTTTGGAGAAATATAAATGGTATTTGTACAAACAAAAAAAGTTAAAAGACAGGAGGAAAAAAGAGAAGTGAGAAAAAAATCTGTTTGACAAACTGTATGGGAACCAGGAAGATCCTGTCCATCTCTCATCTTTAGACAGCTTTGACTTCTGCCCTCCTCTTCCCTCATCTCTGACTCGTGATTAAACTGAAATAATGAGGGGCAGTCCAGCAAATACGACTTTATAACACAACAAAAAGGCATTTTGGGGTTCTGGACAAAGGAAATGGGGACAGTAGCAGCCTCTGGGGTGGGAGGGAGGAAGGTTGATTGGAGGCCATTCTCGCAGGTGGGAGAAAGGCTGACTACCTCACCTCTATCTGGATGCACTGTAATTGATTCTGACACATAGAAACCCTGTAAAAAGTTTCTGAGGCTGCAAATCTTTACAGGAGCAGAGAGACACGTCTTTCTCCACCACAGGGTTCACACTGGGTTCTCACTGGGTTTACACTGCTGACCTTGACATTAGCAGTCCAAAGGAAAACCCACAACACCAACAGCCCCTAACCAGCTCAAGGTGATGGGCCACTCCTTAACTATGAAGGTTAAGTTTAGAAAATCTTTGTCGATGTTGTACTGATGAAGATATTGTTTGGGGGAGTAGGCAGTGGGAGAAAGATGAGCAAAGTGAAGAAGGTCTTGTTCTGCTTTTTCCTTTCTTAATTTTGGGAGGAGAGAGCTGCAAACAAACAAACAACTCCCACAAACACGAAAAGGATCCATAACTTAATGAGAACTTAGCAGCCAGCCATACTTAAGTAATTCATGCTGAACCTTACTCTATGAGACTTCTGAGCGATGAAGACTAAAATGAACCAGACTGTCCAGTGTGGATCCTCACATATTCATATAAACAATATGACCCTGGGTGGAAATCTACATTCTTGCAGATTGTTGGAAGGTTAAAAGAGATGCCTAGTATAAAGTCAACAACCAAACAATGTCTGTGCATGTCTTTCGAGTTTTTCTCCCTTGCTTGTTTATTACATACAGATTCAGAATCATAAAATCATATTTAGATAGTAAGGATTCACATTTTACAAAATGAATTACCATGAAGTCCTAAATAGGTCAAACTTCCATAGTGAGGTTCCATGATGAAAAATACAAAATACAATAATGTGATATGTATCTGATATGGGGATTGATGGCACTGCATCTATTTAGAAGACCTAAATTGTATCTAAATTTCACTTTGCTATATTTTTAAGATTAAATCTATTTTGTGCATTGAGAATTTTTGCAACTATGCTACATCTCCTTGTTGCACACTGGCAAAAATCCTTCAGCTGATTTCAGGATTCAGTTACTTGGTATTTTTCTTAATATAAAACAAGTTTATTAAAATACTTTGAGATTTAAGAAATCTTGAATATTCAACAACTTTTCTGTAGCCAAAAATGTTAACTGTCACTATAGAAATACCCATCCTTCTTATTGGCATGATGTAATGAAGTTCTCCATGAATGAATTATCTCTAAATAAGATTTTTTTAAATTTGAAAAATTTAATGGATCATAACTTCAAAGAACAAGAGAAAAAAATGAACTCAAAAGCATATTCTAGCTTATTTCTTAGATCCTCTCATTTATTGTTTATTGAGTATAAATGTGGTATTATAGAAGGCATGTACTTTTGAAATTTTTTCAAGAGAAAAAATATGTTTACTGTGCTTTGCCAAGTGGATATATTAAATTTCCAATTAAGAATGAACATTCATCATTTTCCCTATTACAACCCTATGCCCAGGCCCTTTTAAAGGGAAGTGGAACAATTTAATAAGTTAAATCCTGTCAAAAAATAACCTATCAAGCACATGACAAAAGAAACTCTTGCTTTGAAGCTTAAAAAATTGCATTTCACTGTGAAAGATCATCTGTCACTAATATCTTTTCATGTTTCTTCAAATGCTTCATGTCAACCTTTCCCCAGAGCAAAATTTCAGATGACATGCTGTAATTTATTGTCATGCTTTTAAAGTATTGTTTTTTCTCCCCTTTGATATGCTTCTTTTTCTTCTTAAGCCCTTAGAAACAGTGAAATCATTATGAATTACAGTAACTCTTCCTGTAGATAAGTAATAGATAGCAAAATTTGCAGAGAGTGGAAGAGTGGAGATTAAATAAGCAAAGAAGAAACTGTTTATAGTGTCTTGATTCCAAAGTTCATAATTTTTCTACAAAAAAGATATCTCCTGCTATAACATGGAGTCCTGTTCTTTCAATGGCTTCTGTTTTAGTCAAACATACTCCAAATTGATCAACAGCATATGCTGAATTCTGATGTGTGTGATATTCACCTCTGAACCAAGAAATAAAGAAATCGGTGGGAAAAAATTTCATTCAAATTGGACAAAGACAAAAATCAATAATTTGGTGAAATGATTAATGACTCAATGAATGTGACACAAAAGGTTGACTACTAGATGAAAGGTAGGAAATTCATGTCCACCAGAGCTACTTCAGAAGAATGACCTGTGTATGTACGTCTGAAAAAACAACCATCGCAAACCTTACTGAGTTGTTCAAATCCTTTAGACTACAACTAAAGATTACACACATAGGCTCACCATGAATCAGAATCAACTTGATGGCCATTGGCTATCTGTGCCAATGGGATCCTCTCAGGTTCTTATGACAGCTGTGAAATTGTCCATTCATGAGACCTTTCAATGGGTTTAAAGGCAACCATTTTGGGTTACGTGAGTTAACACAAATGATTCTTCAAAGTGTAAAATTCATTTAAGAATGAAGATCTTGCTGGTCAAAGAATCCCCAAAGTATCCCTGTGTCCCAGAAAGGAAGCCCTTGGCCATCTCTGGGCCCTGGCAAGGCAAAGGCAAATAGTCTCACATGCATCAGAAGCCCTCACAGCCCTCACAGCTACACCGTGATGCCACAGAAAGAGCAGTCAATTGTAGCTCAGTACACAAAGAAAGAGAAATAGGTATAAGCAATCAAAATAACACCCCGATCCAAAGACACTCAAACTACCAGAAATAAAATTTACAAGATTTATGGTACTTTCAACTGATGAAGAAAATCTTCAAGCAAACAATGGAAAGAATATAAACATTGGAAATCTTACATCAAATAGAAGTTCAGAAGATAAACAAGAAAACAGCACAGTAAATTGGCAGAGTCTTTGAGTAGAAGAAATGGACATCTGAATGAGTGAGCTTGAAGACAATGTCCTCGACTACACCCAATGAGAGAAGTACTCAATAAATAGAGCAGAGGAATACAAAGAATACCTAAGAATTATGTTGGTGTTGATCAAAAGGAACCATCCGTGTCTCATTGGGATTCTGGAGCAGGAAGAAATGAAAAAATTCTACAGACAAAACAGTACAAGAAATCATGAAAGAAAAATCTCCTCACATCAAAAACAGGAGAATATAATGATTCAGGAAGTCAAGTATGTTAGTCCAGGTAGACTAGAGAAACAAATTCATAAACTCTCATATGTGTACAAGAAAGAATTTTATATAAACAAGAGCAAGTGTACATTCAGAAAGCATCCCAACCCAGTCCAATCCAAATCCACAAGTCTGATATTAGCCTCTATGTCTGTATCAGTCTGTAAGTTTTCTTCAGACTCACGAAACACATGCCATGACGCGAAGTGCAAGAGGATCCCAAATCAGATGGATAGAATGCCTTTGGATCCAGTGATGTTGTAAGCATCTCTGTGATGGCAGGGGTCTCCAAGCGGCTCCTCTGGCTTCAGAGGCCTGGTTATTTCCCTGTGGCTTGTCCGGCCAGTGCACTAGTGTAGCGACATGTGGCTTCTCCTCAGAGATGTCTCCCTTGTCAGGGAGTCAGCCTTGTCAGTAGAGTCTCCAAGCAAGTGTTGTCAGTGAGTCTCCACCTCCAAGAAGGAAGTACCAGATTTCCCAGAATTCTCAGAAGTAGGCCATGCCCACACAGAGGTCTCAATGGTTTTCTCCAGATTGGCAGTCTAGACTCCACCCAAACACTCTTTTTTTTTGGGGGGGGGGCATCACTGCCCTCTGGTGGTCGTGGGAGCTACCCAGCGCTGCTCCTGAGAGCCACTGCTGGATTTGAACCACCAAGCCCACGGGTCGCATTCCCGCACGCAACCACTTACGCCACCGGGGCTCAGCCCTCACCCATACACTCTTACACCTCAAATGGACACCAGACTTGAGGACTGCCACACCGAGTAAACCCAAAACAGGGAAAACCTCCAAAAGAAAAATATCATGATGCAATCTAATTAAAATGCCCCATATCAAGGAAATAAAATCTTGAGTGCAACAAAAGAACAGCCACCTACAAAGGAAAACAAATAAGAATATGCTTAGATTTCTCAGTAGAAACCATGTAGTCAAGAAGACAATGAAGTGACATAAACAACAACAACAACAACAACAAAAAACCTGACAACCAAAAATCAATTATCCAGTACTGCCAAATATGAAGGAGAATTGACAGTATTTCCCAACAAAGAGACATTAAAGGAATTTGTAAATACCAAGACCAGGCAAGTATGCCCCTTATCAGTATTCTTAGACAATTTGTTCTGGAAGTCTTAACCAGAACCATTAGATATCAAAAAGAAATTAAGCGAATCCAAATGGACAGAAGGAAATGAAATTCTCACTATTTGAAGAAAATAAGAGTTTATAGGTAGAAAACTCTAAAGACAAAAGAAAAAAATTAATGGGAGCAAAAGATTCAGGAACATGGCATAATATAGGATTAGCACACCCAAACACACTGAATTTCTGTAAACTAATGAAGTCGGAAGAAGAAATCAGAAAACAATACCATTTACAATTGCTACACAAAAGATGAAATACTTAGAAGTAAATTAAATCAGAGAAAATAAACTTGATGAAAAAACATACAGAACAGCACTATAGGAAACCCATAGATACCTAGATAAATAGAAGAATGGTCCATGTTTATGGACAAGAAAGCTTAAGATTATAAAAATGTCAATTCTCCCCAGAACAATTTACAAACACAAAATAATTCTCATTCTGATTCCAAATTCTTTAAAGAAGTGTAAAAGCTAGTTACTGATTTTATCTGAAGAGAGAAGAAACCCAGCATAAGCAAATGCCATTCTTAAGAAGAAAATAAATGAAGCTTCTGTAGTCAGTCCGGGTAGACTATAGGAACAAATTTCATAGACATGCATATGACTATAAAGAAAGGGTTAATATACAAGAGGAACAGGACATTGAGCCCAGTCAGTTCAAAGTCGTAAGTCTGATATTAACCCATACACCCGAAATCAGTCTATGAAGTCTCCTTCCAACTCATGAAGTCACAGGTCAGTGGGTGCAGAATCCCGGCACTGGCAGGGGTCTCCACATGGCTCCTCGCTTCCAGGCCTCAAGGTCCATCAACAGCAAAAGCAACTCATCGCTGGCAGAGGTCTCCATGTGGCCACCCCAGCTTCAGAGGTCTGGCTCTATCAGGGCAAAATCGTGTGGTCTCTCCGCCGGCTCCTCCAGCTTCTCAGATGCTGCCATCTTGTCTTGTCTGTGATTCATCGTCTCTGAGACTAACTCCCAACCACTGGGGAAGATAGCTTCTCACCTCCACCAGGGAAATATCGCGAGATTTCCCAGAAGTCTCAGGAGAAAGCCATGCCCACATAGAGGCCTCAATGGCTACTCAAAGGCTATCTCCAGATTAACAGGCTAGACTCCACCCCTACATCTCAATCATGAAATTAACATAAGCACAAAACCACCACAGCTTCTCATTATCCAAGCTCAAAAACCCATTGCATTTCCCCAGTAGTCAAAGCAGCCTGGTTTTGGTACATAGATCTATGGAACAGGACAGAAAACACAGGAAAAAATCCACCTACCTATAGACAACTGATCTTGGACAACGCCCCCAAAATTAAAAATGATAGTTAATTAGGAAAGAGAACATCTCTTCCACAAATGGTGCTGGCCATATTAGATCTTCATCTCCAAAAGAATGCAATAGGACCCAAATAAAAAATAGACTTAAAATGGACAGTGATCTAAATGTAAAGCCCAGAGCTACAAAGATCATCCATAAGAAATTAGGAACAAAGTTAAGGGTCATAGTACAGGACAAAGCACAGTATCAAACTTAATGAAGGAAGTGCACAAAGTTGAAGACAAGATAAATGGGACCTACTAGAAATAAGAGACTTACGTGCATCAAAAGACATCATTGGAAGAGTAAAAAGAGAGCCCAAAGAGTGTGTGTGGGGAGTAGGGGGGTGGGGGGGAGGGGAAGCAGCACAAAAAGACTTCAGCAATAACACAACAGAAAGGTACTAATCTCTAAAATCTACACAAAACTGCAATACCTCAATAAAAAATAATCGAATTAAAAAGTAGGCAAAGGACATGAACAGATTATTCACCATAAATGGCATGCAAATGACTACCCAAGATGGGCTGAACCCCGGTGGCATAGTGGTTGTGTGGGGGACTGTGGCCCACTGGGATGGAGGTTCAATTCCAGCAGCGGCTCCAAAGGAGCAAAGGCTGGGCCTCCTACTCCCACCAACAGAGGGCAGTGATGCCCCCCAAAAAACAAAAACAAACAAATGACTACCAAAGATAAGAAAAAATGCTCATGATCATTAGCCATCCAGGATATGCAAATGAAACCAATGATGAACTTGTCACCTTATACCAGCAAGGACAGACCTGTTCAGAAAAACAGACAGCAACCTAGGTTGGAAAGACTACAAAGATATTGGCATATAAAATTGGTTGGTCTGGAAACATGTACAAGCATTGTGGAAATTGATGTGGTGTTTATATGGCAATATGCCACTAATACCTTGCTAGGTATATATCCTGAAGAAGTGAAAACTATAACACACCAGACATAGACACACCCATATTCAATAAGGCACTGTTCACTATATCAAGAAGTTGAAAACAGCCCAAATGCCCTTCAGTAGACAAATGCATAGAGAAACTGTGGTACATACACACAATGGAAAACTGCATCACCAAAAACCATTGATGAAACCATTAAGAATCTCATGACATAGCTGACCCTGGAGAACATTATACTGAGTGAAGTTAGTCAGTCAAGAAAGAACAAATATTGTATGCAGCTACTACAATAAGGATAAAAGCCAAATCCAAGACTCTCTCACACCAACAGGAACAGATTTTGAATGTTCCCAAGAGCAGGAGGGCAAGGGTGGAAATGTGACATCATGGTCTACAACAGTGGTTCTCAATCTTCCTAATGCCATGAACCTTTCATACAGTTCCTTGGGTGTGGGATATAATAAGACTTTTCCCCAGTTTTGTCTCCCCCAAAGATATGCCAAACATTAGAGATGTTTGCCAGCAGATAGTGGGAGATCAGATGTTTAGAGATCTTCTCCCTGAAGGCATCAGGCATCAGACTGCTATTTGGTCCACTGAAGATGAGGCTCATACCCTACTGATAAGGATGGTAACTGTTTCCGTGGGTAGCCATGGAACAGATCAAACCCGCTCAGTGGCATCCAAAGTTATGCTGCCTTCCTGAATCTAGGATCCACCCATCTCGTCACATGTGTATCCCCAATCCCTCCTCTTCCTATTTCGTGCATACTCTTAGATCTCCCCCTCTCGTTACTGCATTAGCTATACTACAACCCCTTCCTTCGATGTATGTCTTCGCCTGTAACTAGGGGGCATGCACGCCCCCAAGGATTATATAAGCCTTGGTTAGTAAGAAATCACTCTCACTCACTTCTTCCTGCAATTTCTACCTTCCACATGTTCATGTGGACCACTAAGTTGGGCTGAGGTGAGTATGCTACCATGGAATGTGTCTGACTCCTTTATTTCACACTATCTTCTATCTCTCTTATTCTCTATGACTTTAATATCATCTTTACTTATTATCGTCATAACAATTGTACCTACCGGGCCTGTGATAATATGTTAGGGTCTGGCTTCCCTGACACACATGTTGTGGTGACCGCCCCCAACCATAAAATTATTTTAAGTTATTTTATTGCAGGTTCTTACAGCTCTTATAACATTCCATACACCTACTGTATCAAGCATATTTTTACATATGTTGTCATCATTTCCAAAACATTTTTTACTTGAGTCCTCACTATAAGCTTTTTTTAAAATCATTTTATTGGGGCTCAGACAGCTCCTATCACGAGCAACACATACATCAATTGTATGCAGACCACATTTGCACATTTGTTGCCATCATCATTCTCGCCCCCCCCCGGCATAAAATTATTTTTATTGCTCCTTCAGACCTGCCCTTTTGCTACTGTTATGAATAGGGTGACCTCTGTGAAAGAGTCATTCAACCCCCACAGAGGTCGTGACCCACAGTTTGAGAACTGATGCTCTAGCAGGTTGACAGGTATTGAAAGGGAGGATACAGATCCATAATAAAGGGAAAAAGACATCAGGGGAATGGGGAGAGTGGACATTAAAATGCAGATAGTGATTCAGAGTGTTTGATGAGTATGTTGAGATGCTGAATGCAGAGCTGATGATCTGAAACGTCACACCCTCACCTAATTTACAGTTAAAAAATGTTTTTAAAAAAATGAATTCCCACCACTGGAGAGCAGTGATGCCCCCCCCCAAAAAAATGAATGACATGATTGTATGTAAAAACTAAGGATTCTTTTTAGGTATCTTTGTGCATTCTGGAGTCACTGGGTAGTGCATACAGTTAACTTGACTGGCTGCTAACCAAAAGATTGGAGGTTCAAGTCCACCCAGAGATGCTTTGGGATAAAGACTTGGTAACCCATTTCTGACAGAAAGTATCCATCATATGGAGCACAATCCTCCCCTGATGCATATCAGATGGCTATAAGTCCAAATAGGAATCGGCAGAAATGGACAATTGATGGTTGCAGAACTAGTGAATAATCTCATCTTTGTCAAAGGTTCATTGTTCTGTTTTATGTTGTGTCATGTCATGTCATATCAGCTTGTTTTCTCCTATGAAAAGAACATGAAAGAGAAGCCATTTAGTGTATACCCTCCCCCTCCCCAAGGAGGGAAGGGAGGGGTGGAGTTGGAAGCTTAACCAGTACCATGCCAAGATCCCTCGCTGTGGTCTATCCCAACCCAATTGCTCCTGCTGCCCTTCAGGGCCCTTGTGCCCCACCCTGGCCCTGAGAAACTGTAGGGGGCTACCCAGGAGCACAGGGGTCTATCTCTAGCTAGTCTTTTGTATGGGTCAGACCCTGGGAATGGCCTCCCATCTTCGTTCATGTGCCCTCAGTAAGAGTCATTTGCAGAGATTGTCAGTAATGACTGGGTGCCTATAGAAAGATTATTTTTATACTTTTTGCAGCACCAGAACATTGTAATATTTGTGCGGTGTCCAAGTTAATAAAGAGCGTGCCGCCATATATAAAACGTATTGTGGCATCCAGAGTACCCCTATCGCAGCCATCAAATGCTGCAAAAAGACTCTGGATGAATACAAATTCAGCTGTTGATACCATCTTCACCTGTTAGATGAAATTACTTCCTAAGTATCTTTGGTGAATTGTTCAGGATGTGCACTTATGAAGTAGCATAACCTACAGCTATGAAGCAGCCACGAACTAAAAGCCTATCAGTGTGCACAGCTAGAGGCATTGTGTGCAAAAGTCAGACTCTCCGGAAAGAGGAAGGGAAGTGTCAGAGAAGTAGGAACTTCAACCCTCACCCCCATTTCTCTTCCCCCCAAAAGAACAAGGAAATACAGGACAAAGATGTAGCAGCAAATGGAGACGGCAGAACAGGCACCACAGAATTTAAAAAAAAAGAAAAGAAAAAGTATGGATATTGATTGGTAATGTAAAACATGCCAACCACCTTAACAGACCTTATGCACAGGTTAAGAAACTATACAAAAATTAATGCAGATGACTGTGCCCTGGGGGTGCAGTGGTTGTGTGCGGGGCTGCGGCCCACAGGGTTGAAGGTTCAAATCCATCAGCAGCTCTCCAGGAGCAAGGCTGGGCTTCCTACTCCCACCAGGGCAGTGATGCTAGAGAAAAAAAAATACTGTAGGGCTGAGCCCAGTGGCATAGTGGTTGTGTGTGGGACTGCGGCCCACTGGAATGGAGGTTCAATTCCAGCAGTGGCTCCACAGGAGCAAAGGCTGGGCCTCGTACTCCCACCACCAGAGAGCAGTGATGCCAAAAAAAAAATGAAACAAAACAAAATGATGTAGATGACAATGCTTGGCAACTTTCAAGTAACACTAGTCAGTTAAGCGAGTGTCCTTCTGCTGTCATTATTAGGAAGCTGCCCATGTTTTTATATAAGATGTTTATTTTTTAATGCCGCTGATCTAACATAAGGTCGGTGCTCCCCTTGACTCTGACATTAATTTTTCTCCTCAAAATGAAAAGCAAATAAACAAGCCATGGTTCACTCACAAAGAGTCTGAATTACATGATCTAGTACAATGCTTCCACTTTCGGTCATGTTCCAGAAGCCTGCAATCTCCCACAGATACATATGGAAATTGTTCCTAGTGATGTCATAAAAGCAGGACATATGAAACTTTGCACCAACGAAGATGGGGAATAACACCTTTTCTGTCTCTGTCTGAACCTGGGGCAAACTAGAAATCTATCTGTCTGCAGGGGAAAGAGTGGGGTGTGTGAATTGACCATTTCTTTCCCTTCTAAAATAAAGATGAAAACCTTGGGACATAGCCCCATATTGACAAATTATGAAAGCAATACCTATTCCTGCCACTACCATATAACTCAATTTCTGTTTTTTTGTCTCAACTTTAGAACCTCCAGTGTTGTATCTTTTTCTGAAGCACCTCTCAACCTGTGAGTGGCGACTGCTTTGCGGGGGGGGGGGGTCGAAGGACCTTTTCACAGGGGTCACCCAGTTCATAACAGTAGCAAAATGACTGTAATAAAGCAGCAATGAAAATAATTGTATGGGGGGGGGGAGTCACCACAGCATGAGGAACCGTATTAAAGGGTTGTGGAATTACGAAGATTGAGAATCACCTCTATAGACTCACTGAGCCCCCAAAAGGATGAGGCAGATCTGCCCCACAGTGCTTCCAAGACAATAAGATTTATTAGAGCTGTGTGGCACATTTCTCCAATGGAGGGAGGCTTATTAACTCGCTATGGTATGCAGATGCCACAACGTTGCTTGCTGAAAGTGAGGAGGACTTGAAGCTCTTGCTGAGGAAGATCGAGGATTGTAGACGTCTATATGGATTACAGCTCAATATAAGGCAGACTAAAATCCTCACAACTGGAACCAACCGCGCCCCTCACTTTCAGTCAGCGAGGTTGGACAGCTGTATGTCACAAAATGTTAATAAATCTTCCCCCAGCCCTGAAGCTGCACTTGGCTTCATCCATCCATCCATCAGCTGTGCTGATGATTCCCTCAGCACACAGATTAAACAAGGATGATGAAGGGATACAACCCTGACACACACCTTTCCTGGTTTTAAACCTTGCTCTCTTCCTACAACTGCCTTTTGCTCCATGTCCGAGTTCTGAGTGAGCACAATGACCTGGTCTGGAATGCCCATTCTTCTCAAGGTTATCCCCAGTTGAATGCCTTTGTATAGTCAATGGGACATAAGCAAACATCTTCTTGTTATTCTGTGCTTTGAACTGAGATCCATTAGACATCAGGTGTGATATTCCTAGTTTCTTGCCCTCTTCTGAACCTTTGGCAATTCCTTGTAGTAGTCCTTGATATATTTAATATCTATTTTTGCCAACAAAATAATTTAAAGTATCAATAAGTCCTTTGAGCTCTTTTATACATATACATGCATATGAGATTGCTAAAAGGGCCATGGATCAGGTCAGGCACACCGTGCTCACCAAAGTGGCATCTTTATTTTTTAACACCTCAAACCGTGCAGTCCCTTGTCCAGTGAAATACATTGATTTCTTAACTGCTGCTGCTCAGAGCTTTGGTTGTGGATTTATATCTTATGAAATTCTTGAGGAATTCAGAACAGTCAATCTTTTCTCTATTAAACCTGATGTTGTTTATTGGTCCCATGATGAGGACTTGTGTCTTCCTCTGTGGGCTTGGACACCACACAGACGTGTGCGGTCTTTGTGCTTCATCCTTAGGAAGTGTTTCGAGTTTTCTCTGCTTTTTAGCAAGCAAGATTGTGTCACATGCTTAACAAAAGTTGTTAAGGATCTCCTCTGGAGGTTCTGTTCTTCTTCATATAGTCCAACTCACATTATATGCTCACCATACACGATGAAGTAAGTGCGGAGAAAGCATACAACCCCAACAGAAAACTTTCCTAATTTTAGATTGTGGAGAACCCCCAGCCAGTTTTCTTGGTCTATGTGCAGGATCTATAGAAGCACAACAATGAAGCGCTCTGGAATTCCCACTCTTTGCGATGTCATTAAAATGTGTTGTGATTTCCCACAGTCAAGTGCCTTTGCGCAGCCAATAAAGCACAAGTAAAGATCTTTCTGGTATTCTCTGCTTTCAGCCAACATCTAAAAGACTTTAGCAATGATATCCCATATTCCATGCTCTCTTCTGAATTTCGCTTGCATTTCTGTTGGCACATTGTCAATATGCTCCTATACCCCTTTGAACTATCTGGGACAAAAATTTACTTGTGTGTGATATTTGTGATATTGCTCAATAATTACCATTTATGTTCGCTCTTTTTGGGGTTACAAATAGGAATATATTCTCATCAGCTAGTCAGGGGACTGTCTTCCAAATTTGGGGTCATAAGTAAGTGAGCACCTGCAGTATTGCAGTCTTGTATTCCATCAATTCCTCTTTGTTGTTAATACCTTCAGTGCAATATGGGCGTATTCCTTCAATACCATTGGTTCTTGATGCTATACTAACCCTTGAGATGATTGACATTTGATCAACTTTTTGGGGTACAATGACTCTGCATTCTGTCTTCTTTCCATTCTTCCTGCTTCCCTCAATATTTTGCCCATAAAATTCTTTAAGATTGCAACCCCTAGCCTGGAATTTTTTCATCAGTACTTTCAACTTGAGACAGATTGAGTATATACTTCCCTTTTGGCTGTCTAGCTCTAGTGTTTGCTAGGTTTTTATTTTATTTTAATTTAATATTTTATTTTAATATTTCAGTTAGGTTTTGCAAGTTGCTCTTTGAAGTCATCTAAGTAGCTCTTTGATCATTTTATCATGCCATCATTTCTCCTATTTGCTCTAGCCACTCTACGTTCAATAAGAAGCTTCAGAGTCTCTAGCGACACCCATTTTGTTGTTTTTTTCTCCTAATTTTGCTTTGTTTTGTTTTGGGGCATCACTGCCCTCTGGTGGTGGGAGTAGGAGGCCCAGTCTTTGCTCCTGTGGAGCCGCTGCTGGAATTGAGCCTCCATCCCAATGGGCTGCAGTCCTGCGCACAACCACTACACCACCAGGGCTCAGCCCTCTCCTAATTTTTTTTTAATTTTTTTTTAGGCATCACTGCCCTCAGGTGGTGGGAGTAGGAGGCTCAGTCTTTGCTCCTGGGAGCTGGAATTGAACCTCCATCCCAGTGGGCCGCAGTCCCGAACGCAACCACTACGCCCCCGGGGCTCAGCCCCTCTCCTAATTTTTAAAGGACCTCTTACTTTCTTCAAATATGATGCCCACGGTGTCATCTGATCTTTGACCATTAATGTTCTCTGCAGCAAATCAGTTCTTGAAATGGTCTCTAAATTCAGGTTTGTATACTCAAGATTGCACATTGACTGTGGTGGGCTTATTTTCATGTTCTTCAGCTTCAATTTTAATCTGACATAATAAGGTATTATTCTTACTGATGGAATTGAGCATATATATCTCATCTTTCCATAGATGTAGCCAATTTGATTTCTATGTATTCTATCTGGCAAGGTCCAAATGTATAGTAGCCATCTATACACTTTAAAAAAATCATCTTCTTGGGGGCCCTTTCGACCCTTGTCACAATCCGTACACACATCCATTGTGTCAAGCACATTTGTACATAGGTTGCTATTATCATTCTCAAAACATTTTTCTTTCTCCTTGAGCCCTTGGCTTATTAAAAAAAAAACAGATACTTGCAATGAAGTACTCACTAGCCTTGCAAAGTTCTATAATGTGATCACTAGCATCATCATCTCTCTCTCTCTCTCTCTCTCTCTCTCTCTCTCTCTCTCTCTCATCACTTCTTTTACCATCATCGACATTTTCCAACTACTGGTATTTCTCCTTTGTTTCAAACAGTCACATCCAATAACTGATACAGTAGCTATCCCTGTATCTATGGCCTATGCTAGCCCATAAAAAAGATCAGGATATTTTACCAAGGTGTTTAAACAAATAAATAAATGTGGGGCTATGTAATTCATCGGTGTTTTCAGCTGTTTATTCTCAGGCTGGGTAATGCCACATCAGCCAGTGAAGGTCCAGAATGCTTGATTTCACCCACATTGTTCAGATAGACTCTCTTTTGGTGAGGCGGCTCTTCCCAAGTTGTCAATTCAGTGTCCTCCATACAAAGGAGCTCCTCTCTGACAATCCTCCACTGCCATTCATAATAAGGTTTTAGACTAGCAATTTTTCCCCAGAAGTCTATCTCCACATTCTCCATCATAGTTTGTCTTAGTCTGAAAAATCTCCTGAAATGTGTCCCCGTAGATGACCCTGCTAGTAATTATAATATAGGTAGCATAGCTTCCAGCATCACTGCAATAGGTGAGACACCAGTGACATGTGAGTGGCAGAGAACAGAGTAGACATTCTTATAGGATTCTTAAACATTCAGCCCAATAGTTCATGTTCACTGGAAGTCTGAAACAGAAAATATAGTTAACACTGGGTTGAAACAAAGTTACAGCTCGTAAACCTTTATGCCAATAACTATCAACAGAAGCAACAGATATATGAGTACGGTAGCTGTTTGTTGTGACTTGATTTGAAACTTTGGCTTAACAAAGGTTATTTCTTAAGTAAATCACAACAGAAGCAGCCAAGATGTCAGGCACATCTCCTTCCAAGTATTAGGAATCCTCTTCATTGAAACTCTGAAAAGACTCTTGGCTACTGGATTGGCAAGAGATCATGTTGCTAGGGATGAAACAGTGTAGGTGGTAGTACTTCATAGAAAAAAATTTAAGGTGCTCTGTTTCACTTTGTTTTGTTTTAGAGGACTTCCGCCTCAATGATGGAATGACATTATGGAGATCTAAGTAATTATTAGCCATAGAACAAAGGTATATAAAGGGAGAAAGAGAAAAAGAAAAAGGCCCAAGGCCCCCTTTTGCCTATGTGGACATTGTTAGGTGCCAATAGGTTTATCCTGACTTAGAGTGAACTCAGAAGGATCTGTAATTTCTCCCATTGCATTGGTCACCCATGAGTCCTCTCTCCAGCAGAACCACATGCACTGAATCTCACCTTGTCAACATCAGAATGATGTTGTATGTTTTCTCTGTACAGTCAATCTAACCACAGGTTGATCCATCGAAGGCAGAAGTGTGTGATAGGAAGCATCTGGTATCAGATATAGCTGCATTTCTATTTTATAGCACTATCCCTTAGCTATGTGGTCAAGGGCTCGTTTCTGAGCCTCCATTTCCTCATCTTTATAATGGGAATAAAATTCAGATGATCAAACCTTGGTCTACTAACCAAAAGATTGGCATAGAGAACTCATTCAGAGGGACTTCTAAAGTAAGATCTGGTGATCTGCTTCCAAAGGTCATTTACTTTTGAGAAAGACTGTGCAACAGCAGTCTACTCTGCACATACAGGATATGTCTGCATCAACTTCACAGCCACTAGCAACAATAGTGTGGCAGTCACCTGGTGTCCTTTTGAGGATTCAGAATGTAAGGGTGGAATCTAGATTGTCAATCTGGAGGTAGCCAATGAGATCTCTGTGGGGGCATGGCCTTCTGAGAATTCTGGGAAATGTGGTAATCCCTTCTTGGAGGCAGAGACACTGTCTCTCTCGGTTCAGCATGTTGGAGTCACTCTACTGACAAGACACGTGGCAGTATGCTGATAGACTCTGACCCCTGGAAACTGAAGGAATCATGCGGAGACCCCTGCCAGTGCTTCTACCACCACTGGATACACATATGAGTATCTATGGATTTGTTTCTCTAGTCTACCCGGACTAACACAAATATAACAATAATGGAGATAATAGAGCCTATGTCATAGGGTTGTTGGGAAGGTTCTACATGTATTCATGTACATGCCCTACCTGAAATAAGGCAGAATTACAGTATGAGTGGCTCAGTTCCTCTTCACAGGGCCAAGATAAAGTGACAATGATAATAAGGTCAATCTACTCTGTGGTTGTTGGTAAGTGCCATTGTGTTGGTTCCGACCATGGGGACCCTCTCTCTGCACAACAGGACAAAAGACCACCAGACTCTGTGCCATTCTGGCAAATGTTGTGGATGCAGAAGTCATTGGACTTTAGCAAAAATCCCTTGCTTTTGAGGTTGTATATGAACTGACAACTTAAGATGAAGGTCTAGTTGCTGTTTTCATACTCTCTTGGCTTTTTATGACACGTCTTAGTCCTGTAGACATAATTTAACCTTAATGAAGGTACATGATTATAAGTTTTGCTTGGGTCCAACCCTGAATGTTTTCTTAAAAATTGCTTAGACACGCAGATTTTTAATCATTTAGATGTGAACGTTCCTTGTCTTTTAGTTTAAGAAAATTTCTTAGATATGAATATTTTCCTGTTCTTATTAGTATTATAAATCCTATTCCATTGGCTAGATTAATAATGTTGTAAGAATTAACAAATGTTCCATGAAAGCTATTTACTATTTCTCAAGAAAATGACAATGCTGTCTCTAAAGTAGACAATCAGTATATATGTGTGTGCATGTATACATATATATATTCACATGTGCACATATATACTCATATATATATGAATGGATTTGTGCTTCATTAACTGTTATCCCTAATGTAAAAACAATTAATTCTTATTATGTGGTCCTGCTTGAGACTTGCCCGATGCAATGATCAACTGTTAAAGTAAAGTGTGATGAATAAGATGGTGACTATCAGAAAGAATGGTGTCTGGGGTCTTGAAGGCTTGTCTAAAAACAACCATCCAGCTCAGTGAGGTGTCATCTAAATACACAGGAGAGAAGTCCACCAGTCAAGTGTGATCAAAGAATTCTTGCTAACAAAGTTCATGATCAGAATGAGAGGATTGTATTGAAGCTGGAAATCTGAGGACCTGGTTTGCAGAAGAGTGTGGATGTCAGTGAAAGCCCCAAATCTTTTTACAGATGTCCCACAAAAGTTAACCTTACATTGAATTCACCAAGGATGTGAATAGGTTTGTCCTCTGTGGGAGCAGATTGTCTTAGGATGTACTCTATTGCTCAGACTCCCCTGACTTCTGGGTAGGAGAACGGTCTGTAACTCATTTCCTTTCTCAAGTAAGGCAGGACCATGACCGTCTTCCACTAGTTAAGCAAGGTCATGGGGAAAAAACTACTAGCTCTTTCCTGGGAGCTGAGACATTGAAAGTCTGTCTTTCAGTGAAGATAAGGTGGACATTTACTCTCCCATTCCCTGGGAAATAGCTGAAACAGAGCATTCTGCAGGTGTTCAGTTATGCATCCTTCCAAATTATAGTCTGATTGACTGAAGATATTTTTGCTTCTTTGTTTGTCTTTGGAGAAATTGTCCGCACATCCGTTGTGTGAGAACTTGTCATGGAATGCACGTGCACTGTTGTTGTTGTTTTTTTTTTTTTTTTTGGAGGTGGGGGGGGCGCAGTTCGTGGTACCTTCGGGATTCTTCTCCAGCACCTTAATTCAAATGCATAGATTCTTCTTCAGCCTTCCTTATTCAGTGTGCAACTTTCCCTTGCCTATGAGGTGATTGAGAATACTCTGGCTTGGGTCAGAGTCACCTTAGTCCTCAAAGTAACTGCCCTGTCTACCACTGCTCTAAAGAGATCTGCACAGATGTACCCAGTGTAATAGCAGCATTTACCCTCTGGACTGCTGCTTCCATGAGCATTGATTGTGGATCTAAGCAAGACAAAACCTTTGACCACTTCAATCTTTTCCCAATAGTGGTCTATTTGTGAGGAGTTGGATCTTTACAATGATCGAGCTGTAATCCACACCGAAAGCTACAATCCTTGATCTTCACCAATAAAGACTTCCAATCTTCCTCACTTTCAGCCAGCAAAGTTATCTCATCTGCATATCTAAGGGTGTTGATAAGCCTTCCGCCAATCCTGATGCTGCACTTGCTTTCATAAACAATCCAGCTTCCCTAGAATAGTGATTAAGCACAATCTATTTATACCATCCAACGATCTCAAGATTTATGATGCATATTATGTCAAATCGTACCTATAAAACTTCAATTCCAGTTCTGCTCCTAAGAGTCTAGTTTCTCAAGACTGTCCGAGTGCAGCAATGGCCCCTGCCCTTCCCGGGCTATAACTTGCATTCCCATAATCGCTTTCTGTGAAATGCTTTCCACCCAGCCCCTGACCTTTTGCAGTTGCCCAAGGCCACAGGGGGGACAACTCAACCATCACATATGCCCTGCCCCTCCCTGTTTTGCAAAGAATAGTCTGACCTTTTCTGGGCCAACATGGGGGTATAAAAACTCCCCTCTGCCTTCACTGGGCACAGCTTCACCAGCTTGCTTCCCCACAAGCTGTTGAACCTGTCCGCTTGCTCCCAATAAAGCCTGCTTCAATTTCTCCTAATTCAGACTCTTTCTTCATTTTGCGGGCAAAATTCCTAACAAAGACTCTACTACTACAATTGTCTTTCTTTTATTTATTGGTGAGATTTAATATTTTCATATAGTGGTTTTCCATTTATATGGTTTTCATTGTGAGTTCTATATGTATTTATATACTTTTCTTTGGTGTATTTATCTTTCCTACTACTGGTGGAAATGCTTTTGGCAAAACACGCGTTGCAAATGCTTTGCTATTTATTCTTCAAATGTTGTTTAGGGTGTATTGTGAAGTATATTAAGTTTTCAGTTTTATATACTCAAATCTGTTTTAAGGAGCTTTTTTACATTTAAAAATTGTTTTATTGGGGGCTTATACAACTTTTATCACAATCTGTACATACATCTATTGTATGCAAGCACATTTGTACATTTGTTGCCAACCTCATTCTCAAAATATTTTCTTTCTACTTAAGTCCTTCATATTAGCTCCTCCTTTTTCAACTCCCTCCCCACCCCACCTCCCTCATGGGCCCTTGATAATTTATAAATTATTATTATTTTTTCACATTGTACACTGTCCGATGTCTCTCTTCACTTACTGATTTAAGATTTCAAATCTGTTTTAAGATTTTAAAAATCTATGGTATCCTGCTTTAAAAGACTTTCCTGTCTTTTAAAAATTCCTGTGAATTTTTCTTGTCTTTTATCTTTTCCACATTGAGTTTTTAATCTAACTGGATCCACTGGTTTCCAGTGTAAGGTTGGAAATCCTAGGATCTAAAAGAACTAGCCAATAGCCTTTGAACACCTGCATGGCCAACGGAAGCCCTTCATTTCTTATTCTATTACATCGAGAGTTCATTAGACGAGCATAGCAAATTCTACCTTGTTATTCTTTTTTGGGAAATTTCTTAACCTTTTTTTGCCTATTCACTTTTTTAAAAAGACTTTCTTAAAAGGTCCTTAGAATGCTCATATTGTCAGCGTGTCATGGATTGTCTTTACCAATATTTTGTTAGATCTTTATCATACCGTGTAAAAAGTAAGGGTCTTTTCTTTCCCCAACTAAAATTGAGAGTAAAACACTCCCTCCTCTGCTCTCTCATAGAGTCCTGCTCACAAACCTTCCAGTACACTGCAAGACTACACTCAGGCTTGCACCTCACCAGACTGAGCTTCTCCAGAGTAGAGATTTTCTTCTTGTCTTTGTCATCATGACTATCACACCACCTGGCACTTCTCACATTACAAGCACTTTAAAAAAAACTGGTAAGATTTTTAAAAGAAATCAACACATTCATTAGCATCTCATTATAATACATTAAAATATTTCATTACCTTCTGAGAGGCTTATTGTAAACTCTGGTTCTATTTATTTCCTCTTAAAGACTAGCCGTAAGAACAAAATAGAGTAGTGAAGGAAAAGACACAGAGAAGAAACTAGTTCAGAGAAACTATGACCCCCTCAAGCTTAAGATCATACAAGCTGGGAGGTGTCTGGGTACCGATACTGACTCTTTCCACCATGGTTCCAATAGAAGTTCCCTGATAGAATGGGAGAAAATGGTAGAACAAAATTGAAATTCCTAAAAGAAACTAGATGGACAGGGCCAATAGAGAGTAGAGGGACACTTGAAATTGTCACCCTAAGATATCCTTTGAGCCTGAAACTGAAGCCATTCTGGGAGATGGCATTTCATCCAAGTAATAGATTGACTTATAAAATAAACATTGTGCCCAAGAGTCCTGTGATCCGTGAGAACAATTATCCGAGACCACAGGGTCAACATTTACCCTAAAGTAAAGACAAGACGTTAAGGAGAGGCAGAAAAGTCACATTCATAGAAACAGAACTAACAGAATGGAAATAAGGAGCTTGTGCACACATTATGAAAAATGTCACCAATGTCACAAAGCAATGTGTGCACATTATGAGATGAGAACCTAATTTGCTATGTAAACTTTCAAGTGAAGCACGATAAAATATTATTTTTAGAAGACTAAAAACTAAAGTATTATTTTTTAGAACACACGTGCCACAGAATTACATATCGAAGTACACTCTGACATGATCCTCCTAGCTATACTCTTTGTACTACACACACACACACACAAACACACATTCCACACAACCCTCACTGAGTGGAGCTATGCAAATTGTGATGATGGCACACCAATAGAGATGGGTGGCTTGCTGATGATATAATTTTGGGTGTGTGGCATCCTTGTGGGAACAGAGTCAGGCAGAGAAGGCATGGGGTTGGTTAGTTTTGCTAGCCTACAAGGCTTAAAAGCTAGCCACTTCTAGCACTGAAGGGGGTTCCAGCTAGCACTAAGAAGAGATGCCCTGGAAACCTAGACCAAGGAAAGAGAGAACCGTGGCACCAGAGACTGTAAAGTAGCAGAGACACAGCTGAGAAAGGAGAGCAGTGGAAGCAGCAGAGCCAAGAGACTGTCAAGAAATGGCCTAATGGACTCTCCAACCCAAGGGGCCAAGGGTCAGAAAGAGGGCTGCCTGTTGGCACAGGTAGAAGAGTCTGTTCCAATCAAAGGACTGTATCCTGAGCTGTTTCTGACCTTGAGTTAGAACCTATGACTGCTCTCTAAACCACAGATTCATGAGCATTGACCGTGTGGCCACTGCAGTGAGTCATGGTGCTGTGGCAGGAAGACTTCTATGATAATTTGTAACAATGACCTTGGAGAGAGGTGGCATGTCTCACCTGTAACTCATATGAACCAGTCATTGGCTAATGCAGATGCTGATACTTTCTCCCCCTCATGAAGGCTGAGGTCAGGTCAGATGTGTCTATCACACCTCTCATACCTATACAAATATAGAAAGGGGAGCCAGGGACTGAGCCCTGGTGGCGTAGTGGTTGTGCGCGGGACTGCGACCCACAGGGTTGGAGGTTCAAATCCAGCAGTGCTCTCCAAAAGCAAGGGTGGGCCTCCTACTCCCACTACCAGGGGGCAGTGATGCCCCCCCACAAAAAAGGGGGGAGCAAGGGTGTAATGGGCATGAATCACTTCAATTTCTCAAATGTAGAATCGTGGCAGTCAAAACCAGAGGGAACTCCCAAAATCCCTGGAAAATCAATGGCATGTCAGAGACAAGCCAAGGTTCTATTTTTCCTGAGATAATTTACTTAGCTAATTTCCATCGTGGCTGAAAAGAAAATCCAGGAAAGTCCCCGGTATTTTTGTTGTAATCCAACTGCTGGTGATCATGGATTTAACTCAACTCTGTCCAGAGAATGTTCTCCCAACCCAAAAACTCCTTGGTTTCTGTTACAGGACTAAATAACAAAGACTCACTGGTGGTAAAACATGAGTAATAGAGGGATTGTCTAACATTTCAAGCTGAAACCAATTTTAAAACCAAAAAGAAAAACATTGCTTTACTGCTAAAGGCATTTGATGAGGCTAGCCCTCATATAAAAATAAAATCAATGGGTTGTACAATTGGGAATCATCAAGAATGATGTATGGAAATACATGAATTTTGAAAGCAAATATTTGGAACACTGCAAACAAAAATCATGAAGCGGCAAAGATTTCATTGTTACTTACCTTACTCAATGAAAGGTGATAAGACACAAGAGGGCAGAATGGAGGAGGAGTATGGTTGTGTAATAGTACACACCTAGAAACTATCCCAAACCAGACTCAATAAAGTCCAGCCCTTGTGCACCTCACTGTGACTTGCTTCAGGGCTTTATCTCATCTAAAGTTAGTCACACTAGATTTGAATAGAACAGATGGCCATGCTAATGCAGGCGATGGCAGCAGAAGGAAGCATCTAAAGAGTTAAGTGTTCCTAGAAAGAGCCGAAAATTTTCAATGAACAATGTCAAGTACATACTTTGCACAAGGATGTGAGGGTATCTCAAAACTGAAGAGCACTGCCAATATTACTAATTGCATATTCATCCAAATGTAGAGAAATTGACAAGGTTTAAAAACATGCTCACTGCAGGTATAAAATATCATGTCATTTAACAAAAACATTGTAGACATGACACCAGGATATTTTATGGAAGTTTCTGGGAATTATTAAAACATTGGAAAAATGTATCAAGCAGCTCTTCCCACACATGTCCAATGAACGTAGTGATAAATGCCTTCCAGGTATTGACTTAACCCTTACTTTCCAAAGGTTTATGATATGCCAAATGTTAGAGTTTTTTTTAATAGTAAATGTGGCAGTCATATGCTTATGCTAATTTCATGATTGAGATGTAGGTGGTAGAGTCTAGCCTGTTAATCTGGAGATAGCCATTGAGTAGCCAAGGAGGCCTCTGTGTGGGCATGGCTTTCTCCTGATACGTTTGGGAAATCTCACGATATTTCCCTCATGGAGATGAGAAGCTATCTTCCCACTTGTGGGGAGTTAGTCTCAGAGACGGTGAATCACGGACAAGAGAAGATGGCAGCATCTCAGGAGCCAGAAGAGAAACCACACGGCTTTGCCCTGATGGAGCCAGATCTCTGAAGCTGGAGAGGTCATGTGGGGACCCCTGCCAGCGGTGAGTTGCTTCTGCCACCACTGGATGCTGTTGATGGACCCTGAGCCCTGGAAGTGAGGAGCCATGGGGAGACCCCCAGTAGCGCTGGGATTCTGCACCCACTAACCTGTGATTTAGTGAGTCAGAAGGAGACTTTATAGGCTGATATTGGGCATATGGGTTAATATTGGACTTATGACTTTGAAATGGACTGGGCTGGGATGCTTTCTCAATGTCCTGTTCCTCTTGTATATAAACCTCTTCCTTATATCCACATGTGTGTCTATGAGTTTGTTTCTCTAGTCTACCCAGACTAACACAGTAAAGCTGAAGACATTATTTATTTTTGTCTTGCGAAACTAAATCAGTATTTTATCATTTATTATCCAAGAGAACTGGTGATTCTTTTAATCACATGGAGCAGACCAGATGAATAATTTTGAAATAATCTTGAAGTATTTCAAAGTGAAAAATCATTTCTCTCTCGAAGGAGCAAAAAGACAACCTACAGATAGGGAAAGGAATCTTCAGGAGCAATATAACTAATGAGGATCTAATATCTCAAATTAATCTAAACCTCAATAACGTCACCAAAAGTCAAACGAACCCAATAAGAATGGACAAAGGACAAAATTACGTCACCAATGAGAACATAACCGTGGTAAATAAAACATATGAAGAGTTGAGAACATTGTTCCAAAATTTAAAAGCCAAACCCATTGCCATTGCAAATCAATTCTGACTCATAATGTCCCTTCAGGACAAAATAGAACTCCTCCAGATTATTTCAGAAGCTGTAGCAAGAACAGAGAGACTCATCTTTCTCCCAAGAAGCTTCTGGTGGGTGTTAACAGTCCAGCTCTTAACTCAATACACCACAGCATCCCTAACCCAAACCCAACTCAACCCAACCATGAAGTTGACTCCTCCCCTATAAAGGGTTTCCAAGGCTGCACATCTTTACGGGAGTGTACAACCTCATTTTTCTTCCAAGGATCGGCTAGGGGGGTTCAAACTTAGCTCAGAGTACTCCCAGGGCTCTTTAATCATCAGAAATTTGCACATCAAAACCACAACAAAAATAGTATTTCCTCCTCACAAGGAAGATGAAGATAAGAACACATGTTGGTGAAGAAGTGAGGAAATTGGAACCTTATTCATTGCTGGGTGGGGAGATGCAAACTTGGATGCTAACTAGTACAGCCACTAAGGGGAAAGAGTGTGTGAGTTCTTCAAGAAACGAATAAACTGCTAAACAGCCCAGCCATTCCACTTCTAGGTATATATACCTTAAGCATCTAATAGTGATGACATACACAGATATATTGCAACCCAGGTGCCCATCAATGGATAAGCAAGTGGTAATACTTACATACAAAGGAACCCTACTCAGCAGTAACAACGAGGCATTCCTGAGACATCTTGCAACCTTGATGAACCTGGAGAACATTACACTGAGCAAACGACATCCATCCCAAAAAGACAAACGTTGCATGGTTCTACTTTTATAAAATAACAAGAATGGGCATTTGGGATCTCAAAAAACTCACTCCGATCAAGTCAATTCTGACTCCTGGTGACTCTAGAGGACAGGATAGAACTTTCCTTATGGTTTTTCCAGACTGTGACTCTTTATAGAAGAAAATCCCACCCTTCTCAAAAGATCAACGGACTCAGAGACTTCAACATTTCAATGGATGGAATGCAGGGATCATGACTATTTCCCACATTTTTTGATGCTGCCTCACACAGAGCATGCTTCGTGATCATCATCAGGGTTGGAAGGAGCTTTGGCGACGTGATGGGTAAGTCCTTATCAGCTCACTTAATTGTAGGCAATTTGTTCTTCCACATGACTCACGTGACTCAAACAGACCTGAGGAGACTTAATGACAGCAACAACAAAATTGGGAGAAGAATTACATGAAGCCAGCAGACCTTACCCACCCCACAGTACCCAATGTCATCAAGTTGATCCTGACCTACAGGGTTTCCCAGGCTGTAAGTCTTTATTTGAGTAAGCCTCCTCTTTCTCCCTTGAGATACCTGGTGGCTTTGAACCATCGACCTTGTTGTTCTCACGCCAAAGCTTATCCGACAGTATAACAGAAATGGTGGTACTGTATACGAGTGAAGTTTTCACAGCTGGATTAATGAATGTCATTGATGCCAATAAACCATGCACTAGAAAAAGAATAGATAAGTGAAGGGCATGTTTTATATATCTGATTTTTGCCACCATAGTAACAACCGAAACAAAAGGCAGGAGCAACTGTAGATGCTGATACTAATTGGATATAACCAGTCACCATACAGAATTGGCTCTTTTAGTTAGAAGACTTCGAGTCATGTTCTCATGGGACAATCCAGTGAATTGGCTACATTTGCTCTGAAAGTTTATTTTCTACCTCCTGGTATAGTGAGAACCACTTTTCTTAGTTTGCCATTCTGTGGCGGCTTAAATGTTCCTGTAATGCTGGAAGCTATATCTCTCACCTCCAAGGGGGATGTACAGTCAGATTTCCCAGAATTCTCAGAAGAAAGCCATGCCCACACAGAGATCTCATCTCTAAGGGGAAAATTCCACAAGATCTCCCAGAATCCTCAGAAGAGAAAGCCACACCCACACAGAGGTCTCACTGGCTATCTCCAGATTGACAGGCTAGACTCCACCCCTTCACTCTTAATCCTCAAACTGACACCAGATCACGTGACTGCCACAGTGCAGACCTGGGCAGTGTTTTGGTCTATGTTCATAGGGAAACTATGAGTTGGAACTCATTCAATGGGTAATTAATAACAAGTGAGGTGAGTAGTATCTGAGATCTTAAAAACTTCTAAGCCATCATCTGAGATGCTGCTATTGATCTCCATTCATCTTGAACAAAGGAAGAGGTGAGAAATAGAAGAAGAGAAGGAATTTGTTAACAGAACTCATGGTTCCCATGAACCATTGCCTCCTCGACCTTGAAACCAGAAAATCTTGAAGGCACCTGGCTACACTACTGAATGTTCTGATCAAAGATACAACAGATGGGAGGATATTGTGGAATAAAACTTCAAATTCTTTTTTAAAAATCATTTTATTGGGGGCTCATAGAACTCTTATCACAATCCATCCATCCATTGTATGCAAAGCACATGTGTATATTTGTTCCCATCATCATTCTCGAAGTTTTTTTCTTTCTGCTTAAGTTCTTGGTATTAGCTCCTCATTTTTCTCTCTTCCTCCCAGAACTTCAGATTCTTAAATCATCCAGACCTACCAGACTTACTGAGGCTGGGAATAGTCACAGGGACTCTTGCCCCAAGTTACTCTGTAAACTGTGAATTGAAAGTATGCTCTGTGATTTACAAATTGCTATCATTTTCATACTGTACATTGTCCAATGTGTCCCTTCACTCACTTCCCTGTTGTCTGTGCCCCAGAGAGAAGGCTACATATAGATCCCTGAAATTGGTTCCCCCTTTCTATTCCACCATCCCTCCACCCTCCTTGCATCACCACTCCTACTACTAGTCTTGAGGGATCATCTATCTTAAATTCCCCATGTTTCCAACTTCACTGTACATCCCCTGGTCGAGCTGGATTTGTATGGTAGAATTGGGGTCATGTTAGTGGGTGGCAGGCAGCATTTGAGAACTAGAGAAAAGTTGCATATTTCATTGCTATTACACTATACCTTAACTGGCTCATCTCTTCCCTGCAACCCCTCTTCAAGAGGATGTCGCTTCACCTATTGATGGGCTTTGGGTCCCCAATCTGTACTCCCCCTGATTAATAATGATATAATTTTAGTTCTTTGATGCCTAAGACCGGATCCCTTCACACCTCGCGATCACACAGGCTGGTGGGTTTCCACATGGACTTTCATGGGGGAGGGGAGGGGGAAGGAGGGAAATACAGGGAGCTGGTACTGGGGGCCTGGGTGGAGGGAGGACGTTTTATGGCAATAAGTGTGTAAATGTGGCCTGCATACAATTGATGTATGTATGGATTGTGATGGGAAATGTATGAGCCCCCAATAAAATGATTCATTAAAAAAGGAGGGAGGGGGAGGAGGAGCTTATACCAAGGGCTCAAGTGGAAAATATTTTCAAATGAATATGGCAATATATGTACCAACATGCTGAATGCAAATGTTGTATTGAATGTTATAAGAGCTGTAAAAGCCCCCAATAAAATAATTGAAAAAAAATAAAGTATGCTCTGAAGTGACGTTTAATCTAAGAAATGGCTTAACACAAAAAGGAGAGAGTGTCACCTGTCAGTGTTGCTGTCCTTTATTACATTATCTGTGTGAGAACAAATGAACAACAGCTATTCGAAAACATGGACAAGGAGCAGGTGTGTGAGGCGGGGGAAGGGAATTGGTGTAGGTACAATAACCAGACTAAAATTAGGGAGAATGTTGACATAACATAGAAAATGTAACCAATGCCATTGATCCTCTTAAGGAGATGAAAAGTCCTGAGAAAATGATACCGTGGCTATCTCGGTAATGACCACCTCTGCTTTTTCAGAGGCATGGAATAAAATCAGCCGTCATAGCTAAGAGCCAAGTGCTCTAGCACAGAGGCTCGATGTTTTCAGAGGGAATTTATAACAACAAGGGAATAGAGTCCAAGCTCCTCCTTGATCTGGGTGAGCCATTAAGCAAAGCAAGCGTTAAAACTTGAATAACCATTTTATAAGCATGTGGCAAATGTAATCCTAGAATTTCAACTTGAATGCAGCTATCAAAAGCTCAATGCATCTGTTATGTCAACCTTAGCGACCCCAGCTATTTATTTAACATGAACTTTCCAATAGTGCTTTCCTCCGCAGAGTTATTACACAGTGTTTCATTTGGCTGATCAGTCAGGCAGGTGGCCTTGTACGCTTTGCTAAACATAGACTTCAGCAACAATCGAAGAAATGACAGCCATTCCTGGCTTGGGCAAGAGCTGAGCAGGAGTGGGTGATTGGCTGACTAGACTTAAGGCTGGAAAAGTCAGCGGCTGTGGGCCAGAATAGTTTGGGAAACAATTCCAAGGAGTTTTCCTCAGATCTTGCAAATGTCTAAAAAGACAAACGAAAGCTTTGTGCCCTTGATTTCTGGTCTATCCCACATGTCACGGTGTGGACAACTGCCGATTTGTTTCAGGAAAGAGAGTGCCAGGCCTTTCTTCCTGGGCACCTTTTGGAACACATCAAATGTGCTCTCGGTTCGCACCACCCAGGACCTCCAAGAGCATTTTGTTATTTGCTGTTAGGTGCCATCTAGTTGACTCTAACTCATAACAACTCCATGGGCCACAAAAGGAAACATTGAGTCACTGAAGACTCACCACTGCTCTTGAGAAGATAGGGAGGAGAAAGCCCAGTCTTCCTCTCCCATGGAGTGGTTGGTGGTTTCAAACGGCTGATGGTTTCAACATTGTGTCTGCCCGGGTAGACTAGAGAAACAAATTCATAGACACGCATCTGGAGAGGTGTCTAAGGGAGAGGTTTATACACGAGAGGATTGGAACATTGAGAAAGCATTCCATTCCAGTCCAAGTCCCTAAGTCCAATAATAGCCCATATGTCCAATACCAATCTATAAGTCCTCTTCAGACTCACAATACACATGCAATGATGCCAGGACAATCACAGGCCAGTGGGTGCAGAGTCTTGAGTATCCAGTGGTGGTAGAAGCATCTCAGCACTGGCAGGAGTCTCCTCATGGTTCCCCCAGTTCCTAGGACTCACGGTCTATCTGCCATGTGTCTTGTCAGTAGAGAGTCTCTAAGGTACTGAATAGTGAGTCTCTCACCTCCAAGGGGGAAATATGGCTACATTTCCCAGAATTCTCAGGAGAAAATCATGCCCGCACAGAGGTCTCCGTGGCTATCTCCAGATCAACAGGCTGACTCCGCCCTTACACTCCCAATCATGAAATGGACCCCAGAGTACATGACTGCCACAAACATGTAATCCCTGTGTTGCCAGAGCTCCTGTACCATCACCTCAAGGATGAATTAAATACATGTTTGACCTGTGAATGATGTTCTAAATATCTGAATGGTCCTTGGCAGAAGAAAGGTTCCCCATTCCATGGGTTAGTTGTGAGGTTGGGGGTTTCTTCTAGCTCATGTTACTACAGGGGCTGATGAGCCAAAGATTGGCAGGTCAGACTTGGGTTCTTGGCTCATAGACTGCAGAGACTAATGCATCCCATGTTTGGAAGGCAATATGGCAAACTCTTGGTTCAAGTCCAAGAACTGATGATAAGAGTTGAACATAAAATTCAGAGCATCCATATATATAGCTGAAGCAGATTCCTGTTGAAATTTCTTTCCCCTTCCTACTGTGCTTTGTGGCTTCCTGGTTAGATTTATATGTGGAATAAGTTATTTGGAGTAATTTTTACAACTACTTCTGTCAGTAGAAACAAAAAGCAAGGGCTGAGCCCCGGTGGCGTAAGTGGGTAAGTATGGAACTGCAGCTCACGGGCTTTGCGGTTCAAATCCAGCGGCAGCTCTCAGGAGCGGCGCTGGGTACCGCCCATGACCACCAGAGGCCGTGATGCCCACACACACAAACACACACACAAAAAAAAAGCAGTGTAATTAACACACTTTTCAGAAAGTTAAGTGCTTGAGGAGACTCAGGGACGTTATCTGAGTCAGCAGTAAGGATGGAATATCCTTACTGATACCCTGGAATATCCTATCTGATACCCTGTTATCAGATCAGGACTAATCACACCAGATTACATTGTGAGAGATGATTACATCATTACAGAACAGCCAAACTAGAGAATCACGGCTTAACCACATGCACACACAACAGTAACCACCACAGATGGCCTCAGCCATAGACCTGGCAGTTGTCTAGTCACCAGTTAGGGTGATCAGGTGACCGCAGCAACTAAATAATTTAACTATAACTTATCTCATAGTCCAGTTGTCCCCAGTAAGTACTATTCCATCAAAATATCTCTAAGAACAAATTTCAACAGCACAACTACTGCTTGCTCAAGGATAGCGTTCAGCAAGCAGGAAGGGGCAGAAAAGATGGCAAAATGAGAAACCCAGGTGGGAAGTGTTGTACACACAAACAGGAGAACTCGGAGTCAGAACTGGCTTGAGAGCCCCTAACAACAACGTGTGAGCTGATGCACTTAGATTTCCTAAACTTGAGCTTTCATGTTCCAAAATTATCACGGGAATGCGGAAGCTTCTCCTTGTAGTCAGAATCCATTTGAGGGTCATGAGTTTGAGTTTGAGAGCTATACATATTTGTGCATGCATATATGGAAATACCATACATATCATGACAGTGCATTTGATATCTGCCTCTATTTCTATCTATCTATCTATCTATCTATCTATCTATCTATCTATCTATCCATCTATCATCTATCTGTCTAAGTGGAGCCCTGCCTGGTGGAGCTGTTGGTTAAGCAGCCTCTTTCTCCCTCAGAGCAATGAGTGATTTCTCACAACTGACTTCGGGACTCCCAGGCCGTGCACAGGTCATTTTGCCACCAAGACTCTGTGTTGAGTGAAGACAGTAAGATTTTTCAAGAAAATTCTCTTGGGGCAGCCTTTTCTCTTAAGAAATAAACAGATCCTGTCCATAATGCTTCCAAATTCTTTTGTGCAACTTTTTGGGCTTGTTTGTTGTTGTTTTTCCTTATCAAAGCCATTGTCAATTATTATGTAATTCTCCTCTTTTTCTTTTTCTTCTTTTTCTACCATAACACTAACCCTATCATAATTCTTCTTACTACATCCCCATGCTCATCCTGTGTCCTTCAAGGGAAACCTTTATTGACTGTACTTGTTTTTAGGTGGCTTTGGCTCCTGCCAATCTTAAGTACACTGGAATCTAACACTCTCCGGGCCTGTGCCACGTTGACAAATTGTTTGGTCTGAGCCCCTTGTGAGAGCTACTGTATCCATCCACCTTGTTGCTGACTCTTAACTTACCCAGCCTGATGTCCCTTTTCAGGGACTCCTATCTCTCCATAACAAGCAAAGCATGTGAGACACAGTCTAACCATCCTGGATTGCAGGAGGAATTCCTCCATGATGTCCTTTTCTGAATCTGCCCTAAATTTCTGGCATCTCCCTGTGGATGCTCTGTTGAATGATCTTCAGCAGCATTGTACTTGCATGTGATATGAAAGATATTGTCCAATCACTTTCACATTCTGGTCACTTTTTTTTAATGGGCAAAAATAGGAATTGCTTCCAGTTGGTTGGCTCAGGAGCTCTGTTCCAAATTTCTTGCCCATGAGCTAGCAAGTGTTCCCATTGCTTCAAGTGTTATTTGAAACACTTCTATAGGCTTTTTTTTAATCAATTCCTAAAACCCTTGGGTTTTGTTTTTTTTGTTTTGTTTTGTATTGTCACTGAAGTCTTTAGTGCAACTTAGACGTCTTCATTCAGTATCATCAGTCCTTCATCATATGTTGTGGCAGTCATGTGCTTATGTTAATTTCATGATTGAGATGTAGGGGTGGTCTTTAACCTGTTAATCTGGAGATGACCATTGAGTAGCCAATGAGGCCTCTGTGTGGGCATGACTTTCTCCTGATATGTCTAGGAAGTCTCGCGATATTTCCCTCATGAAGAAGAGACTCTATCTCCCCAGTTGTTGGGAGCTAGTCTCTGAGACGATGAATCACAGACAAGAGAAGATGGCAGCGTCCAAGAAGCTGGAGGAACTGGTGAAGAGACCACACAGCTTTGGCTTGATGGAGCCAGACCTCTGAAGCTGGGGCGGCCACATGGAGACCTCTGCCAGTGATGAGTTGCATCTGCCACCACGGGATGCCATTGATGGACCCTGAGTCCTGGAAGCGAGGAGCCATGGGGAGACCCCTGCCAGCGCTGGGATTCTGCACCCACTGACCTGTGACTTCGTGTGTTGGAAGTAGACTTTATAGACTGATTTCGGGCATATGGGTTAATATTGGACTTATGACTTTGAACGGACTGGGCTGGGATGTTTTCTCAATGTCCTGTTCCTCTTGTATATAAACCTTTTCCTTAGATCCATATGTGTGTCTAAGAAATTTGTTTCTCTAGTCTACCCAGACTAATACATATGTTAACCAGTTATTTGTGATACAGTGACTCTGTGTCTTCTTTCCATCCTCACTTGATGTTTCCTGCATCATTCAGTATTTGGGGCATACAGTCCTTCGATAAGGCAATTCAAGACTTAAATCTTTTCTATAGATCTTCCAACTTGATAGGGACGTTTCTCTAGTTCTTTCAGGTTGATAGCGATTTGGCATGCTCTTCCTATTCAGGTTTCTAAATCTAGATTTAGCACACTTTATGATAATACTTTACTTTGTCCTCTCAGGCTTGACATTTTTTTTTGCTTCCTTTCTTCCATTTGATTTAACTTTGCTCTGTTCAAGAACACCTAGTGATTGGTGCGTACATTTGAAGAATAGCAATACTAGCTGGATTTTCTTGTACACACATAGATACTGTCCTACCACGAATACATTTTGTGTTTCAAGCTAGGCCTTGCTCTGGTCTTGATGATGACTACAAAGCTAATCCTCTTGAACTTGACATTTCTAGCACAGTCAACCATAAGATTTGACACGTCCATTTTAGCTTACTAATGCTGAGAGCAGAGATGCTCACACTTTTCCAGCACACAAGGTACATATAAAATGATCAAGTCAAACTGATCTACCAACTACAAAAATGCAAAAACATATATCTATTTGTATTTATTACAATTATTCTTAAATGCATTGAGAATTCTTTATGGGTACAACATATGTTTCTGTACCTGGCATACCTGCATGAGTCCTTATTGCACAACACAGCACAATTGACTATGTACATTTTTTGTCATGACCTGAGTTGACTCTGACGACTTTCACTGAATGAAATGATCCAGGAAGGCACAGTCTGGACAGTAACTGCTGACAGGCAGCCTCAAGCACACTTCCAAATGATCATCAGTCATGGTGGAACAGTACATGGGCTTAATGAGCCTTATGTGGAAAAAGGCTGACTCACATCAACAAATAGAGCTGAATGGTGCAATCAAGGAGGTAGCATATTTTCTCATGTTTGGGTACGTTCCTTCTGTGAGTAAGTTCCAGAACTGCTCATGAATTCTGGACTTAAGTTGAATGTGGGCTTGTAGTGTCAAAATCTCATAGTCCAGTCCAGAAGAGTTCAGGTGGAACAGTGTTGCAGTATTTGAATCAACTTCAGCATCTTCCTGAAAAGGATAGCACATGAACATAGCGACTGGCTGGAGCAAAGAAAAGTCTTGAACGTGCTTGATTTAGCTTGTCAGTTTTGCTGCAATTAGTGCAGTTGTTTGCGCATGCATTTGACACCCAAAATTGCACCTGATTGGCTGCACTGTGTATCAAGTAAGTGTCGGGATTGATGACAGGCTTACATCTATTTTTATTTATTTATTTTTAAGTCTATTTTTTTAACCCCATGCAATCTACTCACACTACTTTGTGATCAACTAGTAGATCGACTTAGAGTTCCAGTCTTTTTGATATCTTCAAGTTATCCTAGATTAATACTTCATACAACCTATGGTCTGAACATTAAGCAGAAATTTTCTAGTTCTCAATTTCAGTCTTTCCCTATCGGCAAATGAAGCTCCTTATGACTTCACTCCATTCATGTCAGTAGGGTTGACTTAAGTTTGTGAAGACAACCCTTCCTCAGTAGGATTTTGAGTGGCTTAGGACTTGAAGGGGTCAATGTTCCTTGGCTACACATGTGATTTCCAATGGCTAATCCCTCACAGTGGATAGCCGATTCCTTCCTCAGGGGCTGAATCGTGGAAGTTCCATTGAAACCTTAGCTGCTTGGGTGACCCTGCTGGAACTTGAAATCCTGATGATGTCCCTTCCAGCATCACAACAACACTCAAGCCCCCAGAGTGAGAAAAACTGTCAGACCGGTGGTCCCCCAAGACCCCCAACTCTCACTGCCAGGGAGTTGATACTGACTCACAGTGACCCTCTAGGGCAGTGGTTCTCAACCTGTGGGTCCAGACCCCTTTGGGGATCGAAGGACCCTTTCATAGAGGTCGCCTGATTCATCACAGTAGTACCATGACCGTGATGAAGTAGCAATGAAAATAATGTTATGGTTGGGGGCGGGAGAGGGGGGTCACCATGAGGAGCTGTATGAAAGGGTCACGGCAATGGGAAGGGCTGAGAGTAAGGCAGACCTGCCCCCCTTGTGACTTTCCCAGACTCTAACTCTTTACTGGAGTAGAAACCCCTGCCTTTTTCCGGGGAAGCGGCTGGTGGTTTAGACACCTGTATCTTGAATAGTCTCTGCATTTGGTGCCCTAGCTATCTCACTACACAGGGTAATGAATCACATAGTAAGTGGCTTTTCTTATTTTGCAAAATGGAAGAAAGGACATTCTCACAGTGAGGCTCTCACATTGCACAGAAAAAGACCTCAGTGAAGCTCAGGATAGGGAGATTGAAGCCCCTCAAATCAGATGCCTCTGACTTCGTGTCCTTCAAATTGTGCACGTATCCCTTGAATGACCACTGTACTCCATGAGCCCGGTGAGTGAGGCCTTGGTCTGTGAACTGCAGGGTCAGCAGATCAAACCCACTGGCCACTCCAAAGGAAAAAGGTGAGGCTTTCTGCTCCTTTAAATGACTGCAATCTCAGAAACACTATGTAGGGTCACTATGGGTTGGAGTGGACTCAGAGCAAGTGGGATCTGGGTTTTGTTCACAAGAACTCACAGCCATCGAGTTACGACCTTTTCCTCCAGGGGAACCTGATGGGCTCTAAGTCTTGAGCTTACATGCGGTGCCACCAGGGCTGCTCTGTTTTGGTTCTGGCTTGGTAATCTAGTTTGGGTTGGTCTGATCACCTAAAAATGAGGAAACTAAGTGGTATAAAAGTTAGGGAAACAATCATTTGTCAGTATGACTAGATCTTGAACATCCAAGATTATAAGAACATAAGCTTTTTTAAATGATTGCAGCTAATTGAAATGGCTAATTATAAAATGATAACACACAGGCTTGGTGACTTTGTTCTATGACAGTCCTCCCAGGTGGAAGTAGACTGGGAAGAGATGTGCAGGCATATACATGTGCAACCCATAGGTTGATAGAGTTGATGGAAGCTCGTGGAATCACATGATGAAATCCAATGAGGAAGAAGCGTAAAACAAAGACTATGAAGATAATCCCAAAGGGCAGAGAACATTTCCTAAGTTGGCCAGCTTAGTGTCAGGGAAGTAGAGCATCTTTCTAAGGAAAAGATGTTTTGCCTTGGGCTGAGTCCTGGTGGCGTAGTGGTTGAGTGCAGGACTGTGGCCCATTGGCTTGGCGGTTCAAACCCAGCAGCAGCAAGGTTGGGTCTCCCACTCTCACCAGAAGGCAGTGATGCCCCCCCAAAAAATATTTTGCCTCAATGCCAATTTTAAAAACCCAACTTATTTTTTTGTATTGGGGGAAGTACCAGGAAAAGTCTAAAAAAAAAAGGTGATGAGGGAACACTTCCAACTGGATCCCCAAATAGATTGACATCCATACAACGTAGAACCGGCTACGTGTCAGAGACATGAGAAGGAGTGCTTCAAAATGTGTCCCAGAATTTAAAGTTATTGAATATGATAAAGGTGGCATTTCAAAGCCGGGGGGAAATGATGACATAATGAATTCATCAGTGATATTTGAATAAGTGACTACTTATTCAGTAGAAAACAAGATCATGCTTTATTGCAACATATACCATCTTTTTACTGAATAAAGTGAATAAAGGCAAATGTCACAACACAAAATTTCCAAATCCTGTGGAAGCATGTTATTTTTATGATTTTTAAAAAACCATCTGGTTGTGGTACAGTGTGTAGAACAAAACGCTGGTCATTTGACTTTTTAATTATACTATTCAGTGGCATTAATTATGGTCACTCTTTGGTGCAACCATCAGTACTGTCCACTTCCAAATGCTTTAACCCCATCAGAAGGAGAACAAAACAGTCCCCCATTCACAACAACTCCCATTATCCATTTCCTACAACCTCAGCCCTTAGTAACCCTATCTAACCCTGGTTTCTGTGCATTTGCCAAGCCAAATATCTCAGACAACTGACCTTAAGCAACATTTGTGTTTTGTGTGTCTTTCCCTCAGCCTGTTTTCAAGGTTCATCCATGTCATAGGATGTATCAGAACTTTATTTCTCCTTTGGACCGTATACTCTTCCATTGTACATAGATACCAAATTTTGCTGGATCATGAGGCTTTAGACATAATGCTAAAATTTCCATCCCTAAAATGTAGGTGCTGCACTTTATTAAAATTAAAATCTTCCCCAATAAAATGATTCATTAAAAAAGGGGGAGTTGGAAAGAGGAGCTTATACCAAGGGCTCAAGCAGAAAATATTTGGAAATGAATATGCCAACATGTGTACAAATATATTTGATATATATGGTGTATTGAATGTTATAAGAGCTGTAAGAGCTCCCAATAAAATTAATGAAAATTTAAAAAATTTTAAATCTTCTGCTCTGCAAAAGATGCTGTTAAGAGCATGGAAAAATGAACTACAAGTGGGGTAGGCAAGGAAATACTGCAGAACATATATGTGCTAAAACCTGCATTCCATGAAAATACTGAAAACCTGGCCATTAAAAATAAACAAACAAGCAACCCAAATCTTAAAATGCGTGAAAGGTTTTAAAAGGGAATTTGCAAATATACTCAAATTTAAAATCTTGAGATGAGGGGAATAAGATTGTATTATCTAAGGGAGACCAATGTCCTCATAAAGGCCCTCATAAGAGGAAACCAGAAGGATCAGTGTCGTGATTGCAGAAGTGAGAGAGAAGGGAGCGTGGCCATCAGAGTCTGAAAAGGCATGTGAAGGTGCTACGTCACTGGCATTGAAGATGCAGGAAAGAACCTCGAGTCAAGAACTCTGGACAGTCCCAAGAACTTGGCTAAGATCAAGAAACCAGGTCTCTCTTAAAACCTCCAGAAGGACAAGAACTTCTACGGTGACGTTGATTTGAGCCCAGTGAAACCTCCTTTGAAGTTCTGACTTCACGAACTAGGAGACAATGCCCACCTGCATCCATTAGTTACATCCCTCAAATTACCTTGTCAAACTGACTTTTTATGAGAAGGGAACCACACCGAAATGCAACCACACTCTGCAAAATACAATGTGACTGGTGACATCATTAATAGGAGATGAACACGCATACCTAAGTGTCCCCGCAGATGTAATAGGTTTGCAGAAAGTAAGCTGGCCAACTCATTGAATGCCCAGCCTCTTGTCCCCTCACACCCTCATATACAAGAGAGTACATAAGCTTTTTCAGACTTTTGAGGTCTGATTTTATGAACACAGCTGAGGTCCAGGTTCTTCTAACCTGGGCAGACCCAAGGTCTTGACTCCTGGGTTCTCAAATTTAAGCCTGGCTCTCCTGGTGTCTTTCATCTGA
>PVJH01002163.1:0-27345 GCA_004026705.1 Nesogale talazaci | reverse complement strand
ATGACAGAAAAGTGGATGAAGGGAGACAATGGACAGGATAGAACACAAAATGGCAATAATAGCATATACCATATTTGGGGGGGCCATAAGACACACCAGACCATAAGACACACCCAGTTTTTAGAGCAGGAAAACAAGAAAAAAATATCTGAACCAAATAGTACCAATATGCTAAAATGTTCTGGCGTACCACAGACCACAAGGTGCACCCTCACTTTTCCCCCACTTTTGGGGGGCAGGGAGAGAGGTGCATCTTATGGTTTGAAAAATACAGTAATTGATCAAGGACCCACAAGGGTGGCAGCGTGGGGGTGAGGGAAGAGGGAAAAAAAAAAGAGAAGTTGACCCTAGTGTCTCAAGAAATATGTCATTTTGGAAATGTTGATGGTAACATATGTGCAAGTGTGCTTAATACGATTAAGTGATGGATTATTGCAAGATTTATGAGAGACCTCCAATAAAATGATCAATTTCAAACAAACAAATAAAATCAATAGTGGTGGCTAAGAAAGAAAATATTATGGAAAATAAACAAAAAAGAACTGATTTGGTCAATGAAGTCAACGGGAAAAAAAAGTCTTGTTGTTGTTGTATTAAATGAATTAAATCACTACATGCTGACCAATAGAATCAAGAGAACTACATAAAATATAATTTGGAGCATTAATACTAAAAAGATATAGTAAACATTCAACCATTTCAAGAGGTAACATTTTATCAAGAACCAATGGTATCAAAGAAAGCAATCCAAGCTGCACTAAAAGCACTACCCAAAACCCCCCAAAGCTCCAGGCATCAATGGGATACCAGTAGAAATGTTTCAAATAGCACGTGGATCACAGGATGCACTCACTAATCCATTTGGAAGACACCTACCTGGCCAAATGAATAGAAGAGACCCATATCTATACCCATTTCAAAGAAAGAGGACCTGAAGGAGCACAGAGATTATAGAACAATATTGTGAATATCATAAACAAGCAAAATATTGCTGAAGATCTTTCAAAAACGGTTGCCACAATATATCAGCGGGGAGCTGTCAGGACCTCCAGCTGGTTTCAGAAGAGGACATAGGACATGGCATGAGTGATATCAGTGCTGGCGTCAGAAGGATCGGGGGCTGAAAAACGGAGACTATCAGAAGATGGGGTTGACTGACTGTGGTAGTTACATAATCTGGCATCAATTGGAGGAGTTAGAGTGAAGGGGTGGAGTCTAGCCTGTCCGTCAGGTCATACCCAATGAGGCCTCTGTGTGGGCACGTCCTTCTCCTGAGGAGTCTGGGAATTCCTGGATTTCCTCCTTGGAGGTGGGAGACTCTCTAGGCTCACTCCCTGAGAGACATACCTATGGAGAAGATTCATGCAGAGAGGTTGATGGAGCCAGACATCTGGATCCAGAGAAGCCCTGTGGAGACCTCTGCCAATGCTGAGATGCTTATAATGCCACTGGATCCACATGACCTCTCATCCACTGGCCTGTGATCTTCCTGCATTTGGCATCATTGTGAGTCTGAAGAGGACTTATAATTATTATCAGACATATGGGCTAATATTGGACTTGTGGACTTGATCTGGACTGGGATGTTTTCTCCATATTCAACTGCTCTTGTATATAAACTTCTTTCTTATAGACATATGAGAGTCTGAAGTTGTTTCTCTAGCCCTGCCAGACTAACATGCTGACTATACAAAAGAATTGGATTACATGAATTATCACAAACTGTGGATATCATTGAGGGGAAGAAAAGAAAAAAGTGAATTCCAGAATGCTGAATCTGTGCATGGGCCAGGACGCAGTAATTAGAACAAAACAGAGGCACAGTGTATAGCTTAAAATCAGGAAGGGTGTACATTCTTTTACCATATTATTCAAACACGTAATCAGAGAAACTAGACAACGAACAAGAAAGAAAGGCATCAGACTTGAAGAAAGGACCATCAACGACCTTCCATGTGCAGATGACACACCATTTGTGCTAAAAGTCAAAAGGATCTGAAGCTTTTGCTAACAAAACCAAAGACGGCAGCCCTCAGTATGAATTACATCTCAAGATGAAGAAAACAAAAATCTTCACCACTGGGCCAATAGACAACCTCCTGATAAGCAGATAAAGGAGTGAAGTTGTCAAAGATTTCTATGGACATGAGTCCATGATCAACTCATGGAAGCAGCTGTCAAGAAACCCAACAGCAGGTTGCATCAGGCAAATCAGCTGCGTGAAAGCCCTTGGAAGGCTTTAAGATGCAAAGATGTCACTTTGAGGAACAAGACATGCCTGACTCATGCTGTGGTATTTTTTAATCGCCTCAAAAGGATGTGAAAACCGGACATTGAATCAGTAAGATGAGAGAAGAATGCATACATTTAAGTTATGGCGATAGGTCAGAATATTGAAACCACCACGCACTGCCAGAAGAACAGAAAAATCTGTCTTGGGAAAAGTGCAGCCAGGAGGCTCCTTGGAAGCAGGGATGATGAGATTTTGCATGATTTTGATGCTAGGAGGAGACGCTAGTCCTTGGAAAAGGGCATCATGCTTGGTAAAATAGAAGGTCAACAAGTCAATGGAGGAGCTTCCCAAGAAGGATGGACATAGCAGCTGCATCAAGGGACTCAACATCACAAACACTGGGAGGAGTACAAGAGCTAGGGTACAGTTCTGCTGTACATGGGGTGAGTTGAGTGGCAGCCAGGTGGATGTCATCTCACAACAACAAAAACAATACAGTTCTGAAGATCTTTAATTTCCTGGAGAACACTGTGCAGAAGATTTATAGCCAGAAAATTTAACCACTCCTCTATCTGGCTCCAGATAGGAGTCCTCTCATGTGCAGTTACGCCCACATATGAGAACTTGGCATGAAGACTGTTACCCTTATAACACCACGCTTCCAGACAACATTTCATTGATTTGTCATGTGGAAATATAGCCCACAACGTAGAATTGCATATTGTGCTGTGATGAATCCTCACGCTTTAATTTGCAACAATGAAAATACATCCTGCCTATCAGAGACTGACATGACGATTCATAAAAAATAGCAAAATGACAGTGATGAAGTAGCAACGAAAATAATGTTATGGTTGGGGGGGTCACCACCCCATGAAGAGCTGCATGAGAGGGAGGTATGAGGTAGGTTGGGAACTATTGGATGTGAAGATCATGTACTTTGGTGTGAATTTCATGATTGGGAGTGTAGGAGTGGAGTCTAGCCTGTCAATCTGGAGATAGACAATGAGAACTCTGTATGGGCATGGCTTTCTCTGAGAATTCTGGGACATCTCACGATTTTCCCCCATGGACTATATAGACTCAGTTCCTTGGAGACGCTGGACTGACAAAACAAGATGACAGCATAGACACTGAATCCTAGGAACTGGAGGAGCCGAAAGAGAAGGCACAGAGAGACCCCTGCCAGCACTGAGATGCTTCTCCTGCCAATGGATACTGCTAATAGACCCTGAGCCTTGGAAACAAGGAGCCATGGGAAGACCCCTGCAAGTGCTAGGATGCTTCTCCTGCTTCTGGACACACAAACCTGTAGCCACTGGCCTGGTGTCATTGCACATGCTTCATGAGTCGGAAAGAGACTTTATAGACTGGTATCGGACATATGGGCTAATATCGGACTATGACCTTGGACTGGACTGGGTTGGGATGCTTTCTCCATGTTCCATTCCTCTTGTATATAACCTTTCCCTTATATCTTTATGTATGTTTATGAATTTGCTTCTGTAGTCTACCTGGACTAACACATGGCCCAGGTCAACCCTGTACTGCCACAGTTAATTCCGACCCATAGCAGCACCATAGGACTAAGAACCACTGCTCCGTAGAGATTCTGAGCCTGTGGAGCCCCGGGTGGGCTTGAACCACTAACTGTGCAGTCAACTCCCAACAAATAACCATTCTACACACACACTCACACCCCAGATCACCTTAAAACCTAGATAGAGTGGTCCATTGTCTGGGAACATAAAGGAGCATCAGAAAGGTGGGAGGGAGAGAAAGGGTGCCTTCTATTTTAATTCTGGGGTTTTTTTTCCATGAACATTTTGAGGCCCCCTCTTCATCTTCCAAAATTGACTCCAAAAAAGTAGAAAACAGAATAAATCAATCACTCACTCTCAAAGCCCAAACTCACTGCCATCCAATTGGTTCTTCCCCACAGCAACCCGATAAGGCAGGGTGGAGCCACCCCTTGAGGTTTTGAAGACTTTATACCATGACAGGAGTAGACAGTAGCATCTTTCCCATTCACAGTGCCCAATGAGTTCAAGCTGCTGACCTTGTGGTTAGCAGAACCATTTGTAACTCACTATGGCAAATACCCCGAAAGTGCAATGAAATTAATAAAAACAAATAAATAAGAAGATATAAGGTGGCCAGGAAAGAAAGAAAAGATCCAGGGGGACATCAGAAGAGACTCTGGAAAGTCCTATTAATCATAGAGTAGCCAAAGTAAATGGAAGAAGTGATGAAGTCCAAGAGCTGCATTAAAAAATGTAAAGGACAGCTCAAGAAGACAAATAAAATATATTTTGACAAGTAAAATATTTTATTGAGATGTGCAAACACCTAGAGTTAGAAAAACAAAAAAGAAGACATGCCCAGCATATCATAAACTGGAAAAAATTCAAACTTCAAGTTGCAATATTGAAAGATTCTATGAACAAAATAGTGAATGATGCAAGACGCCATCAAAAGAAGATGGAACGCATATACAGACGTTCTGAACCACAAAGAAATAGTCAACATTTCACCATTTCAGGAAGTAGTGTCTTAGGAAGAACCAACAGTCCAAGCTGCACTAAAGGTATTAGCCTAAAATAAGGCTCTTGGAATTGATGGAACACCACTTGAAATGTTTCCACAGGGTGATGAAGCATTGGAAGCCTTCACTTGTCTATGCCAGGCAATTTGGAAGACAGCTGCTTCTCCAGCTTCTCCAGCGATCCATATTTGTACCCATTCCCAAGAGAGGTGACCCAACAGAATATTTGGATGATAGAACTCTAGCATCCATATCACCCAACCACGGTGGCAGTAGTACACTGATAGAGAGCTGCCAGAGGTTCCGGCTGGATTCAGCAGGGGACATGGAAAAAGAACATCACTGCTGATGTCAGATGGATCTCGGCTAAAAGCAGAGGATGCCAGAAAGATGTTGACTTGTGTTTTTTTTTAACCATGCCAAGACATTTGACTGAAAGGATCATCACAAACTATGGATAACCTTGTAAGGAGACCTGGCGGCTGAGTGTTTAAGTATTGGGCTCTGATACTCATGGTCAACAGTTTGAAACCACCAGCAGATCCTGGGGAGAAAGAGTGGGCTTTCTGCTCCCATAATATCAGGATCCCACAGGGACTCATTGTGAGTGGCAGCGGGTTTGGATGGATATTCTTGAGAAGAATGGAAATTTAATAACATTTCTCTATGCTCCTGCAGAAACTAGACGTTGACCAAGAGGCAGTGGTTCAAACAAAAGTAAGGGAAGGAATGCTGTGTGGTTTAAAAATCAAGAAAGGTGTTGGTCAGGGTTGTGTTCTGTCAGCATGATTATGCAATCTGTGTGCTGAGCAAATCATCGGAGAAGCTGGATTCTGTGAAGAAGAACGCAGCATCTAGATTGGAGGAAGGCTTCTTGAGAACCTGCCATATGCGAATGACACAACCTTGCTTGCCGGAAGAGAGGAGGATAGGAAGCACTTGCTGATGAAGATCAAGGAGTTTAGCCTTCAGTATGGATGACCTGTCAATGTAATGAAGAGCCGAACCCTCACTCCTGGCCCCATAGGTAACATAAATGGAGAAGACTTAAGTCGTCAAGGATCATGTCTCATGGAGCCAGCAGTCAAGAGGTCAAAAGATGTGTTGCCTTAGGTAAATCCATGCCCCTTGACCTCTTTAGAGAGCTGACAAGCAGGAATATTACTTGGGTACAACTGACCTAAGCCTTGATAATGGCAGAGGCTTCATATGCATGTGAAAGTTGGACATTGAGTAAGGAAGACCAATGAAGACTCGATGTATTTGAATGGCGATGCTGGAGAAGAAGGCACTCAGTATTCTGAAGGTACCACGGACTGCCAAAAGGACAAACGGGTCTGTTTTAGAAGAAGCGCTTCCTAGAGTCAAGGATGTGGTCAGGACAGACTCGTCCCTGGAAAAGACTTAATGCTTGGTAAAGTGGAGGGACAGTGACAAAGAGGAGGGCCCTCAAGAAGACAGTTTCTGCGACCGTAGGTTCATGCATCGGGCCAATGGCGGGGGTGGCGTGGGGTGGGGTAATATTTTTGTTCTGAGATTCTGCCAACCTCATGGCACTTAACAGCACAACTGCCAATAGGGTATCATGAACATTAATCAACAGTTGAGCCCTGTTTTACTTAAATAGCTCCATAGCCAGTCATAAAGGTCCCAGCTTAGGTATTATGAAAGCCATGTCAGATTCATTGAAAAGAATGCTCTTAGAAGCCATTCTCACTTTTTGAACATCATTCCCTTTTAGGGACGAAGTCTCAGAGACTGTTAAATGAATCATGTATTATATCATTGGGGAAAAAAAGAGATTCTACTGACACAAAGGGAAAAATATCAAAAAGTGGGGGGGACACACACTTGTTAGGTTTAACACTAAACCTAACAAGAAATATGTCAAGCCCATGTGAAGTTATAAAACTATGCTGAAGATCATCAAAGAAAACCTAGTAATGACGATATTTAAAAGTTCATTCTCAAGTTTACCGTATTTTCGCACCAAAGACACCCTGACCATAAAAACTGATGCACCCAGTTTTTAGAGCAGGAAAACAAGAAAAAAATATTCTGAACCAAACAGTAGCAGTATACTAACATATTTATTCAAATAAAACATATTTAACAGTGTAAACTCAACAGTGGTACTAAGAACCATCATCACGTTCATGCACAAGTGAGGGAAGACGTGCTCTGTGCCCATCTTGTGACCTGACTGACATTGAGTTTCCAGGTGGCAGAACTTCCCCCGAACACACAGCAATCCACAGCATGCAGACAGCAGCAGACTGTAAGTGGGCTCATAAACAAACATTCTGGGGTACCACACTTTTGGTCCATGAGGAACAAAATCTCACCAACATTTAAACAAAATTTTTAAAAATAAAATAATGATGGAAGATTTAATCAAGCAGGCACTAAAATATAAACTGACTGCAGTCCTAGCACAAGATCAGCACAGGCACACTCATGGAACCAAGGGGTTAGCAGTGGTGCTGGCTGACTGAGATTCTAGGCAAAAGGGTTTAAGGACTGTTCAGAGTTCCTGTGCTCCTCTCAGTGAGGAAGATGTGACTGAAAGGAGTGACATAGACATGAACGGGACTGGAACAATCCGTGATGAGGCTTCAGAGCCGAGATTGAAGTGTGAAAAAAGTCACCTTGGTGCATCCACATGAGAGAAGTGAAGGCCAGTAGGCCATTTACATTGCTTTACGTGGCTCAAAATTTGGAGAGGGGTAACTTTTACTGAGTGCTTACCTGATAAAATAACCAAACCCAATGGCTATTAGGGAGATTCTGGCTCATAGTTGCTCTAGATTGGTTTGCTGAGGCTACAAGTCTTCATAGGACCAGTCAACCTCCTTTTTCTCCTGGTGGGTTTGAACTTAATATCGTGTGATTCGCAGGCCAAGAACAAATACCTGATCCTTTCAGTAACTGTGTCTCTTCTGATTTGTGGGAAACCTCTGTAGGTTTTCTGAGAGGATAAGTCTTTCCTGGAGCAGATATGTCACCTTTGTCCCAAGGAGACTTATGGGGTCTTTGACCACAAGTGCTTCCTGGACCAAGAGGGCTTGTTATTTCTTACCCCATAGAGACTGAGATAAAACGATACCCTTCGTTGGGTAAATCTGCTATACAAGGCCTCTGTAGAGTACTGAAAAGCAGGGATGTTACTTTGAGGCCTAAGGTGCACCTGATCCAAGCCATGGTGCTTTCAATCATTACCTCAGATGCATGTGAAAGCTCGACATTGACTGTGATGGGTAGGTTTGTTATGCCAACATGGCCACAGAAGATTGGTGGGTCTGTTGTGACGGCACGGACAACGAACATATGGGATGAATTGAAGGGCAGAGATAGGAAGGGCTCAACGAATGCCGCCCCCTCTCTTGATTTCAGATCTTTGGACCAGACAAGTGCCTTGTTCGTCCTGTGGCTCAACCTCCAAGCAACACTACCCATGGGGCACATAATCATGGACTGTGTTGTTGTGAGTTGAGGTTCCGTCAAGCCCTACTTCGCCACGCTCCTGGGATATATATCCTTGAACTGGGGACTGTCGGAGTCTGTCATCTGGCTGACTGTTGACGACCTGCTCTGCTGTTTGCTGCCTGTGACCAGAGAGTCTGAATTGCTCTACAGAGGACTACTCAGCGACCCTCAAGACTTGAAGGACTGCTGGTCTTCTAGCTGTCTCAGGAAAGTGAGTTGCACTGAGAAATTTGTACTGCTTTATAGATAGTTAACTGTTTCCTTCTCATTTTATATAGCCTTCTCTCTATATAAATATATAAAGAGAATTACTAGTGTCCTGGTTTTATTTCTCTAAGAGAACCCTGCCCAACACATTGGCTAAAGAAGATCAAAGAAGAATTCATGCATTCGAATTAAGTTGCTGACCATGAATAGTGAAAGCACACTGCCAAAAGAACAAAGAGAAGCGTATTGGGAAAGCTGCATCCAGAATATTCCTTGCAGTCAAGGGTGATGAGACTTCAGCTCATGCACTTTGAGCATGTTATCAAAAGAGACCAAACCCTGGAAAAGAACATCACGCTTGTTGTGGTAGTTCCATCATCTGTTGTCAGTCGGATTCAGAGGGATTGGGGTGGAGTTTAGCCTGTCAATCAGGTGGCAGCTTGATGACCTTATTTGGAGGCGCTGAGGGGATCAAGAGCTTGCTGGAGGTGGGACACATGCTCAGTCTCTGTGAGACATCCCTGTGAAGGAGACACATGGAGAGAGACTGATGGAGCCAGAGAATCTGCATGGTCACCCCTTCCAGCACTGAGATGCTTACAATGCCACTGGGTCTACAAGACTCCCCACCCACCGGCCTGTGATCTCCCTGCAGTCAGCATCATTGCATGTGTTTCATGAGTCTGAAGAGGGCTTTCTCGATTGGTATTAGACACATGGGCGAATATCAGACGTGTTGACGTGATCTGAGTTGAGCTGGGATGTTTTCTCAATATTCAATTGCTCTTGTGAATGAAACTCTTTCCGATACACACATGAGTGTCTATGAATTTCTTTCTCTAGTCTATCCAGACTAACCCAGTGGGCCAGGTTGAAGGGCAGCAAAAGAGAGGAAGACCTTTGACAAAATGGATTGGTCAAGAGGTTGCAACCCTGGCCTCAAGCACAACAGCTGTGAGGATGGCCCAGGATAGGACAGCAACGTGTTCTGCTTCCCTTAGACTATGTCGCTATAACAGCACCTAGCAACAGCAGGGAACCCAAGACAGAAGAACCCCTGAAGGACCAGTGGTGAGCAGGGCGATAATAGGAGGGTGGAGGGATGGTGGGGGAGAAAGGGAGAACAGATTGCAAGGATTCTACAGATAACGTCTTCCCTGAGGAATGGACAGTGGAGAAGTGGGTGAAGGGAGCAGAGGGTGTACGATATGACAAAATAATAATAATTTATAAGTTATCAAGGGTTCATGAGGGAGGAAGGGGAAAAATGAAGAGCGGACACCAGGGGCTCAAATAGAAAGTAAGTGTTTTGAGAACAAGGAGGAAAGCAAATGTACAAAAGTGCTTGACACAATGGAGGTATGTGTGGATTCTGATAAGAGTTGTACGACCCCCCCAATAAAATAATTAAACATAAAAAAAGAGATGGAGGGAAACCCCAAATTAACTGAGTTTATCTGGAAAAATATCTAGATGCGTAAGCTCTTGGTGAGCTAAGAACTAAATAAAGTACCATCCGGATTTTAAAAATTACATGTTTGTATATGTGAAAAAAAGATATATCACAGACAGATCCTATACTTGTATACATTGAACAATGCCCTCTTAACATTCTTGTCCAGTTAGAGCCAAAGAGTATGACATTGTTTTCCAAATATGATCTTTGCAGATGTAAGGCGAGATTCAAGATGCAATCATGCTGAATTAGAGTGGACCCACAGTGCCTGCTGTGAACTGAACTATGTCCCTCCAAAAAGAGTTGAATCTTGAAAAACTGAAGTCCTGGATTCTGTACCTGTGGACAGGGCTCATCTGTTTTGTTAAGGACATCACGCTAATACAGGGTGGGTCCCACACCTCATCACTCCTGAGCTTCAAACGGTGCAGAACAAACACAGACACAAGCAGGAGGGAACGCAAGGCCAAGAAAACAGCGTTTTCGGGTTTCTGTCATCCTAAACCATGGGAACATAAATATCTATGGCCTGAAGCAAATGATTTTCTGACATTTTAATATTGGGCGCATACATACGTGTGTGTATGAAAATATATAGAAATGACCTTGGAGCACCCACCAAGGCTAAGAAAAGAGGGGCTGCAATAGTGAGGAAGTAAAGGTCAAGGAGTAATGGAAAAGACTGGCAGGCGGGGTGGGAGGAGAGGACAGAATTTTTCTAAGTCATGCTCTTTTAAACAATTTGGGCTTTTCCAAGAAGTGTACTTATCATTGGAAGAAACGGGCCATAACATGAACAGGCACTGCACGCATCAGCAGCATAATCGTGTTCGTGACATCAACATCATCACTTCCTTCCAGGCCGATCTTTCGTAGCTCTGAGCAGACTCACCATCCCCACAAACCAATGGCTTCCTTCTTTCTCTGGACATCCCACCGTCCCTCCCGTCTGCTTTTAGGCATGTCACCTAGGATGGAAAGTGACTGTTTCTGGGTTCATCTCCCTTGCTGAAACTGTGAGCCACTGGAGGGCCAGATACGTGTTGTATACATCTTGGTGTCCAGAATGTAAATGAATGAGAAACTAGTGACCAGCAACCAATTGACAACAGCAAGTTAGTCCTTGAACACCGCCTGTTTTCCCAGACTTTAACACACCAATGTTTTGACCTACTATACCCACTGGGATGTGAAAACTCAAACAGAAAAACCTGAATGAACAAGGGAACGCAAGAAGTTAGTGTTCGGAAGTCAACCCATTCTCCAAGGAAGAGCCATGCCCCTGAAACTCGCAGACCCCAACAGGGGGCACAGGGGAGTGAGAATGAGTCGCAGATACTTTCTCCCATGGTTCCCTCTTCGTACCTCACCTGGGTGTGAGAGGACATGAGGGGGATGCAAGGGTTTGGTTGAATGCTAGCCATCTGTGGGGCGCAACTCCAGCCCATGGAGAGATTAAGAGACTTGTGGGTGTGAACGGGGCCTGTCCGGGGTGACCTATGGACCCTTGAGAGTGACTGGAGGTCACAGGCACGTCGCACAAGGCACCGTCAAGTATAAACCCAAACTGTGAGGACATTCCTGGATGGACTTTTGAGGTCTTCAGGCCGGCGAGGGAGCCACCATGACATCCCCTGTCATTGCACAAAAGACTGGCCCTTTGAGAGCGCCCAGGGGCTGGCTTCTTGGGGGGACCCACTATTAGAGTCGTAGCCACCTACAGTCTGCAGGGCTATGGTACTCTGGTTCCAAGTACTCGCTGGGAGTCGGGATCCATTTGATCACGTTCAAGGGCACACTGCTGGTAAGAAAAGGGTCCCCGGACTCCCGGGCGCCTCCAAAAGTACCTGAGATACAACCTGGGTGCTCAAAGGTAGCCTCACCGCCTGTGAGGACCCGGAGCAAGGCAAGGGCAGCCATTACCGCATGCTGATTCCTGAGCAGCTTCTGCTGGCCAGGGGCGCGGCCACAGCTCGATTTGGGAACAGAGAGCCAAGAGGAGGAAGTGGAAGCATCCCAGCAGCAGTGGGAATCTTGCCCGCTCCCGCTTTGTTCTGCTTTCTACTTTGATTCTTCCCCTTGGGCTGGTGAACTGCACCCGCCCAGGGCTCAGCGACTCTTGCGTTCAGAAGACCAGGAAGGGAATCAGATGCTCCAGCCAAGTGCCTGCTGCTCACTCAAAGGCGTGGGGTTTCCTCCGACTCCTGATTGCCGGCTCACGTTGCTCAGGGCCTGATGGTGTCATGGAGATACGTTGGATCATGTGGCCCGCAGGGTGGGCACTTTGAGACCGCCAGCAGCCGTATGGGAGGCAGACTGGGCCTTCTACTCCTCTGAACCGTTATGCTCTGGGAAGCCCCCAGCGGGGATCCCTGTGAGTCAGCGCAGTGATCGTGGCTTTTCTGTTTGATTCTTTGATTGGTTGGTTTGGTATCCTCTCAAATGACATTTCTTTTTCTTTTCTATCTTATTAAGTCAAACTTTATTCTTACCTGATGCACACATTTTAAGTATAAAAGTCAGTACATTTTGATGACTCTAGATACTCTGCAACCAATGTCTCAAACAAAGTTAATCTATATTAAGGTGACCAGATGTCCCACTTTTTAACAATTTTTTCCACGTCGTGTGGTGTTTTAAAATTAAATAAATATATTACAATGTTATTTTTGCACTCTGTGAACATTTTCGTTGCTCCATATAGATCAAATTTTTAATCAAGAAGTCCCCTCCCCTCCCACCGGTCAATGGTGTCCTGCTTAAAATCTGGTCACTTTAATCTATGTACATTACAAAACTAATGCAACTAATATGTAACACTGTGGTAATAATGCACACATATACACACATATATATAGATTATGTAACTCAATTATATATATATGCTTTGTATCTAATATGTCTCAAAGTTAATCTAGATACATTATATAACTAATGTAATTAATATGTGACTATGGAATATTTTTAAATTAATTTAATTGCTCAGCTGCGCTGCCCACCCCCCACCCCGTTGACACTATGGAATTAGCACACTCACACACACACACACACACACACACACATATATATATTATGTAACTCAATCGATATATATATATATATACTCTCTATCTAGTGTCTCAAACAAAGAAATGTTTCTGTCACCCCCCCAGGAAAGTCCCCCATGTTCCTTTCCAATGTGTCTGCCCCAAACTACATTTCCTTGGATGTGTTTCACATCCACGCGTAAGTGATTCTCCAAGGGCTCTGTTTTCCGTTGGCATCGGTGCAGCACAGGCCGTATTTGGGAATGAACAAGAACTTCCAGGAAAGCATTGCCCTTCAGGTGCCTTCTCGCCAAGAGCAGCAGGCACTCCAGGCAGGGTGCTCATGAACAGTGGGCACCATGAAGACAAGGTAAAGGAGACACCTAGCTTCCTCACAACACACCTAGACATCAGTGGCTGTGTGGTGGGTGGAGTTGTGTGTAGTGTATGGTTGTGCTTGGCAGGGTATGGGTGACTGACTTTTTATTAGCAGGCCACCAGGCATCCCTTTGGGTATTGGGCTATCAAGAGAATACAGTAAGCATTTAGTCCAGTTGAGAGGACTCCTTACCTGATGGAACCCCCTTTAAAAATCATTTTATTGGGGCCTTGTACAACTCTCATCACAATCCATACATCCATCCATTGTATGCCAAGCACATTTGTACACTTGCTGCTCTGCTAGTCCAGGCAGACTAGAGAAACAAACCCATAAGCACTCATGTGTATCAGAAAGCATTTTATATATAAGAGCAACTGTACATTAAGAAAACATCCCAGTCCAGGCCAAGGTCACAAGTGTGATATTAGCTCATCTGTCCGATACCAATGCATAAATCCTCTTCAGACTCATGAAACACATGCAGTGACACCAGGACAATCACCTGCCAGTGGGTGCAGAGTCTTGTGTATCCAGTGGTGGTAGAAGCATCTCAGCACTGTCAGGGGCCTCTCTGTGGCTTCTCAAGCATCTCAGCACTGGCAGGGGTCTCTACATGGCTTTTCCAGCTTCAGAGGTCTGGTTCCATCAGGGTAAATCCATGTGACTTCTCTTCTGAGATGTCTCACAGGGAATCAGCGTTGTGTCTTGTCAGTGAGTCTCTAATTCTCTCTATACATTTATATGGCTAGAAATATATATAACATTAGAAATAAAAAGTTAACTAATCTATAAAGCAGTACAAATGCCTCAGTGCAACTCACTTGTGTGAGACAGCTAGTAGACTGGCAGTCCTTGGAGTCTTGAGGGCCACTGAGCAGTCCTCTGTAGAGCAATTCAGAGCATCCAGCCACAAGCAGCAAACGGCAAAGCAGGTCACCAACAGTCAGCCAGATGACAAGAGTTCAACCGTCCCCAGCTCAAGAGATGGATAATCCAGGAGGGTGGCGAAGCAGGGCTTGAAGGAACGTCAACTCACAGCGACACAGTTCAGCAATTAGGTGTCCCGTGGGTAAAGTCGCTTGGAGATGGAGGCACAGGACCAACAAGGCTGGTCTGAAGATCCAAGACCAAGGGAGCAAAGGCAGAGCTCGACAAACCATTTCCATCTCCGCCCTTCAATTGATTTCGTGTGCTCATTGGCCGTGTTGTCACAACAAACCTTTCTATCACACATCTCTGAGGAGGAAATACAGCCAGATTTCCCAGCATCCTTAGGAAAAAACCATGTCCACACAGAGACCTCATTGACTCTCTCTAGATTGACAGGCTAGACTCCACCCCCCTACTCTTAATCTTCAAATTGACACCAGATTCTATGACTGCCACAGTAGCCCTCACCATTCTCAAAACATTTGCTTTCTATTTACGCTCTTAGTATCAGCTCTTCTTTTTCTCTCCCTCCCTCTTTAACCCTTGATAATGTATGAATGATTATTACTTAGTCATATCTTACACTGTCCAGTGTCTCCCCTCACCCACTTCCCTGTTGTCCATACTCCAGAAAAGATGCCATACATAGATCCTTGTAATCGGTTCTCCTTTCTACCCCACCTTCCCTTCACCCTCCCAGTATCGCCTCTCTCACCACTGGTACTGAAGGGATCATCTGTCCTAGATTCCCTGTGTTTCAGGTTCCTATATGTACTAGTGTACATCCTCTGGCCTAGCTGGATTTGTAAAGTAGAATTGAGCTCATGATGGTGGGGTGGATAAAGCATTGAAAAACTATAGGAAAGTTTGTATCTTTCATTGTTGATAGACTACACCCTGACTGATTTGTCTTCTCCTCGTGACCCTTCTGTAAAGAGATGTCCATTACCTACAGATGGGTTTTGGGGCCCCAATCTGTACCTCCCCTCATTTACAATGACATAACTTTTTAGTTGTGATGGGTCACTTTTAATCAGTAAGTTGAAGTTCACCCTTCTCCACCCACCATCACATTTTCCCCACTGTACCTCTCTTCCTTCCCAACACTCCAGTCTAAGGTATTTCCCATCCCTTCTCTGGATTCCTGGGACAGATCCCTCACTAGTCTTCCCCCTTGGATGTTTTATGTGCCTTCCATCAGTTCTCCACACAAGAGCCACTGAGATCTCTCTTCATTAGCGAGCCCTCAGCTTCAAATAAAATCTCGGGTCCTTGCCAGGACCTCTGTGACCTGGCCCCTGCCTACCATCCAGTGCAAGCCTCCTTTGGGTCTCAGGATAAAACTCTCACACCAGCCACCTCTGTCTGTCCCAGGACCTCTTTACCCTCTTCCTCAATTGACTCACTCCTTCTCATCTGTCAGGCCTGGTAACTCTTCCCTGGGCACTGGCCACTTCCTGTTCCTGTAGCAGGCATGTAACTTTCAGAGCCACTTGCCATTATGTTAGTTTGGTCATTTGTGTGCTGTCTTTGAATCCCATGTCCTCTCCGACTGTAAAAGCCTGCAAGTGAAGAAATCCTCTTCATGTTCTCTGGCATCCAGTAGCTGCTCAATAAATACTGTTTTGCATAACTGTCTCTTTCTTAAATAGGAAAGGGGGGGGAATAAGTTATGGGAAAAAATGCAAACCTCCTTTAAAAATAATGAAACCGCAAAGTCATTCATTGGGAACCAACAAACACTCTCTGATGGGGAAAGACGGGGCTATCTACTCCCATAAAGACAAACTCACAGAGGAGGTTCCACCCTGTCCTCAAGGATCACTCTGAGTATGTATCGACTCGATGGCAGTGAGTTTGGTTTGGGGTAACTCCTGCTTCATTCATGAAGGATTGGAGCAAATCAACAAGTACCTCCTCTGACTTTCTCTCTCCACATTGGGGGTCTTACCAGCCTCCATGTATCTGGGACTCCTCCACCTCCTGCTTCTGGGAATGGTGGCCTCTTCCTTGGCTAGGTTGAAATCTCCTGAGTTCTCTGATCATCTCCTTCTGCTGCCTTCTGGTCGGAGGGCTGCACCAATTCACTTGGAAAAGCAATTAATAGACTCTCCCTTCTTTCCTTTAAGACCCCAGACACGATATCTTCTGGTGGCCTTAAAGACTTGAAGATAAACAAGCAGCCATCTGACTGAGAAACAACAAAGTCCATGTGGAAGAAGCACACCAGGCTGTGTGATCATGGGGTGTGGGTGAGATCAGGTGTCAGGCATCAAAAACTCAGAGCAAAAACTCATAACGTGAATGGGGGGGGGTGGAGTGCAGAGTGGAGGCCCAAAGTCGATCTGTAACCAATTGGACATCCCCTTACAGAAGGAATGTGGGGAGAAGCCCGGCCAAAAGGGTGCAGTGTAGCACCAAAGAAACATACAGCTTTCCTCTGCTTCTTTAATGCTTCCTCCCTCTCCCACCCCCCCACTATCATGACCCTAATTCCAAATCTGACCAGACCAGAGCATGTAGATTGGTACAGATAAGAGCTGGAAACAGGGGCAATCCAGGACAGATAAACTCCTCGGGACCAATATTGAGAGTAGTCATACCAGGAGAGTAAGGGAAGGTTGGGGGAGAGAAAGGGGGAACCGATCACAATGACCTACCTATAACCTCCTCCCAGGGGATGGACAACAGACAAGGGGGTGGGCAGAGACAGCAGACAGTGCAAGACGTGAAAATTTGTAAATTATCAAGGGTTCATGAGGGAGGAGTCGGGGAGGGGGAGAGGAATGAGGAGCTAATACCAAGGGCTCAAGTAAAAGGAAAATGCCTTGGAAACGATAATGGCAACCTATGTACAAATGTACTTGAAACACTAAATGTATATATGGACGTGATAAGAGTTCCGCAAGGCCCCAAAATAATGATTTTTTTTTTTTACAATAGGTTCTCCCTTCTTGTCTTGAATTCCCAGAAACACCTTCAAGTCCTGGGAATTCTTATTTTTGAAGGTTCTACTCTCTCATCATATCCACATTACCCCCAAAAAATGCATTTCTAGGCCAACTTTGACTTACGATTTTCTGCAAATACACCTGAAGCGATTTTTATAATTTTTGCTCTCAGAATTGGCAGGGATCAACAACCATTTATGATTGATGCCTCTCATTTCCAGCCATCATTATGCCGAGTTGGGAATGCTAACAGAAGACATGCCGATTTACAACTGCTTGTCAATGGAGTGATGTTTCTGGTCATAAATAAGATGAAATCTACTTATCAGCATTATATTTTGTAAACATCCCATCTAAGGGTTATGTATGTGCACCCGCAAGCACACACAGTCTTGCTGGCTCGGTGATTAATCACTCAGCTGCTGACTGACCCACAGGTCCGTGGTTCCACCCCACTCAGCAGATCGTGGGGAACAGACCTGCTGATCTTTTACAATGAGCTGGTCTGGACTCAACGGGCATCCGAAGAACAGCTCCAAACGTACACACAGATGTGTAGATTGGCTTCGAAACAAACAAACAAAACACCCCCACATAATTGATCCTAAACATAACCCGTAGATGAGATGCTTACAAAATATAATGTTGACAAGTAGATTTCATCTGATTTATGACCACAAACATCAACACTACCTATATGGTGCTCATCCGTGTCATTCCCTTTTTTCTTGAAGGAATGTCCCCTCTTCCTACGTGCTTGTCAAGGGCCTGTTGTGTAGCGACCCATAGCCCGCAGCCTACAATAACCTTCATCAATAGGAAGACACTTCTTCGGTAGGCATTGAGTTATTCTGCTCCATGCAATGAATGTGTCGCTTATTTAACGAAGGCAAGTGGTTGAATTTTCTAAATCGCCACGATCAAAATAACAAATATGCGCTGTAAAAGAAGGGGGGATTGTAGAAACGTACAAGAAAAAGCTTCTAATAACTGTACCACGGTCCCCGCTCACAGTATGTACGATTTGTTCTAGTCTACATGTATACACATACACACACAGATTTTATAGAATTAAAATTATACCAGGCACACAACTTTATATCCTCCTTTTTTTCACTGCATGGTTTTCCCCCCCTTTGCTATTATATTTTCTCTGAGGACAACTTTTGTGTGTGTGTGTGTATGTGTGTGTGTGTAGTGGTGGTGGTGGTGGTGTTTGCATTACATTCTGCCATATGGATCTACAATAATTCTATGGGCTCTCCCCATGTGGAAACGTCTATTCCGATCATTTCTTTGTCCAATCGGTGGCTTATGAGTTAGAATCGGCTCTGCAGCAACAGCCTGGGGCTTTGGGGGAAGCCATTAAGATGGTCTACCACTGGAGAATGATTCCTGTCCTCCCCAAGGCAGCCTGCTTTCCACCAGGCTGAACATCTCACCTTCAGCTTGAGTTGTGGCAGGGAAAGGGATTCAAAAGGGTCACCTGCGCATTGGCAGCCTCTTTAGTTTCGGTCTTTTCTTAGGCCAGTCTCATGGGCCCAGCCAACACAACAGTGAACGTGCCAACTAACTGGCGGATTCCTAGAATGGCCACCACGGTGCCTGGAAGTCTCTGCCAGGTGCAGGAGCCAGGCTCAGCATCATGGATATTTAAGCTGCAGTGGGCAACCGGGGGATGCCAAAGCCCAGGCAGTCCAGAGGGTGGCTGGGCAGCACAGCTGGACCACAGAACTCCCCTAGAGCAAGTTGCACTGATCTTATTGATGACGCCCTCCCCAGAGCAGTTCAACTCTATGTCTGCATTTTAGCATTCCAGTTTCCTGTATTTTGACTGGACTCGATTTGTGGCCTTCCAAAATTGTACTCTTTTGAATAGCAAGGCTCAGTGTGATAAGAAAGGGGATGATACCCTCATCTTGCTCTGAGCCCCCTCAGAAAGCAGGAAACCAAAGCAAAACCCACCCAGTGACTACCTTCCTCTCCTTTGGGAAGAAGTCTGATGGGGATTATTCAGAGGAGAAACCCTCATGTGACATGAAAAAATAAAGTCCTAAAAAATCAGAGTAGCTGGCAGGGAGGGAGGGGAAATAGGAGGAACTGAGGTCAGGAGCTTATGTGGAAAGAAAATGTTTGAGATTGATGATGATGGCAACAAATGTACAAATGCTTTGCATACAAGGGATGTATGTATGGATTGTGAGTTGTATGTATGTATGGGCGTTGTAGGAGCCCCCAACAAAGTGATTTTTTTAAAAAAGAAAGAAAATATAATGGGCTTTCCACACACACAAACAAACAACTCAAGACACCCGTCCTATTTCAATCTCTTATTTTGGGTCCTGTACACCTTAGTCAATGTGTTAATCCAGGTAAACTAGAGAAACAAATTCATAGACACATGCATATGGATATAAGGGTAAGGTTTATACACAAGAGGAATGGAACATTGAGAAAGCATCCAAACCCAGTCCAGTCCAAAGTCATAAGTCTGATATTAAACCACATGTCTGATACCAGTCTATAAAGTCTCCTTCTGACTTACGAAGCACATGCAATGACACCAGGACAATCACAAGCCAGTGGGTGCAGAGTCTTGTGTCCAGCAGCAGTAGAAATATCTCAGCACTGGTAGGGGCCTCCCTGTGGCCTCCCCAGCATCTCAGCACTGACAGGAGTCTCCATGTGGCTTCTCTGGCCCTGGAGGTTTGGCTCCATCAGGGCATGTTTATGTGGCTTCTCCTCCAGCTCCTCCAGTCTCCAGAAATCAGATCGATCAGCATGCTGTCATCTCATCTTGTCAGTAGTTGGTCTCTCAGGGAAGTGAATCAAGTCTCTCTTCTTCAACTGGGAAATACCACGAAATTTTGGAGAATTTTCAGGAGAAAGCCATGCCCACACAGAGGCCTCATTAGGTATCTCCAGATTGACAGGCTAGACCCCACCCCTACACCTTCAATCATGAAACTGACATCAAGTACAAGACCGCCACAGTCAATATAATTTGCAGGTCACATTGCACTAATCTCATAACGACCGTGCCTGACAGAGAAGACCTGCTGTGTTGGCTATAGGGTTGACGGGAGCCGACGGCCATATTTTTGTCCCAGAAAATCTCTCACTGAGCAACTGAATGCTTGACAACCATACCACAAGGACGTCTTTCCCCGGATTCTGATAGTTAAGTCAGGCTGATCACCGTGAATAGGAAAGAGCAAGGCATGCCTGCATGTGTGCGCGCACACACACACACACACACACACACACACCAAGTCAACATTGGGACACTTTCCATTCTGACGTTCACTCATGCGCTGGGATATCTCTTGCAGGACTGGTAAACATGGCCTTGGGATGAACAAGCCTAGAGGCCAAACGCAAATGGCTGCGTTTGTGGGGGAGGTAGTGACAGTGGCGACAGAGTTCACCTTGACCAACAATCACACACTCATCCCACAGAGACACACACTTTTCCGGACTTCAGGGTCTTTGCTGAAGGCTGCCAGTTTGGCATCTTGGATCTTGACAGAGTGAGAAGTGGGGACTGTATGGTGCACCGAGGACCCAGGAAGACCTCTGCCTTGTTTGCCGTCATGAATACTCCAAAGGGAACTGTGACCAAGTGATGTAGTTGCTAAATCCACGTAATGGCTGGATCTCAGATATGCATGTACGTGTCTGTGGTTGTTGTTGTTAGTAGCTGTGGAACAAGCCAGCTCTGACTCATGGCGATTCCGTGCACAGGACAACCAAACACTGCTGGCCCTGCCCCATCATCATGTCAGTTCAGTTTGCAGCTTGGACTATTATGACCAGGCATCCTCAAACCACAGCGCATGGGCCACATGTGGCCCACCTAGGACATTTATTCAGTCACCAAGTGTGCCAGGCATTTTTTGCCACCACTGCTGCTGTCCTGCTTAGCACCTGATTCATCCCTGGCCCGCAGTGAATTTGTTCATAGCTTGTTTTTTAACTCTAGTCCAGCCCTCCAACAGTCTGAAGGACAGTGAACTGGCCCCCTGTTTAAAGAGTTTGAGGACTCCTGATTATGACTCATTTGATACCTTTGGCTGATTTAAGGACTCTATCACTCAGTCCTTTTTCCCAGTCTGTGTAGCCTGGAAGTTTCACTGAAATGAGTTCAACTAAATAGCAGTTCATGGGCTTTAAGGAAAGACAGCAGAGGCTGTGCACTGGTGAATTGGCTGGAAATAGAAACTGAGTTATCCATCTTGAAGGGGAGACTTCAACCATCCAGCCACCATGTCATCATGGAGTCAATTCAAGAAAGCATTTCTGGATGGTACCTCCTGGCCGCAGAATCTTTATGTGCAACTTATTGGGTGTGTTAGTCTGGGTAGACTAGAGAAACAAATTCATAAATACCTATATGTGTATAAGAAAGGGTTTTCTATAGCAGAGCAACTGTACATTAAGAAAACATCCCAACCTAGTCCAGTCCAAGGTCATAAGTCCGATATGAACCCATATGTCCAATACCAGTCTCTAAAGTCTTCTTCAGACTCATGAAACACGTGCAATGATGCCAAATGCAAGATGATCACAAGCCAGACGGGTAGAATGCCTTTGGATCCAGTGGTGTTGTAAACATCTCACTGCTGGCAGGGGTCTCCACGTGACTCCTCTGGCTTCAGAAGTCTGGTTGCATCCATGTAACTTTTCTTCCTCGGGGAACGAGAGTAGCTCCATGTGGCTTCTCCTCAGGGATGTCTCACAGGAAGTCAGCCTTGTCAGTCAATTTTCTCCCAGGAAAGGAACCGAGAGAGATAGTATAGACGTATTGGCTCATGTATATATATTTATATGGCAATACACTGAGGTAGGGGGTGGAGTTTGGGCCTCCTTCAATACAAGAATACTTTGTTCTAACAAATTGGCAGTCTGAGATGTTCACCCTCCCAATACAATTGCTGAAGACAAGACAGGTGCATAAGCAAATGTGGTGAAGAAGGTGGATGGTGCCCGACTATTAAAAGATATAGCCTCTGGTGTCTTAAAGGCTTGAAGTTACAGAAGTCGCTATTCAGCAGTGATGCAACAAGTCCACAAGGAAGAAGCATGCTGCTGGTGTGATCCTGAAGAGTCCTAGGGACTGGGTAATAGGCATCAGCAGACACATCTACCTCCAAGAAGAAATTACTACATCTCCCAGAATTCTCAGGAGAAGGCCATGCCCACACAGAGGTCTCATTGACTATCTCCAGATTGAAAGAATAGACTCCACTCTTACATTCTTAATCCTCAAATTGACACCAGATTAGGTGACTGCCACATTGGTAAAGATAAAAATCTCCTTTTCGTGTCACCACCAAAATTCCACCACAAGCAGACAGGAAAGGCAGCATGGTGGACTATCAGAGGAAGCCATCTCCGATATATGCATATGTCATGGGTCAATAGATGCAGTTGTACATCGATAGTTATTGCTTATTATAGTAAAGTTATAGAGAGCATGTGAAAGAAAGAAATAAGAGTCAGACACATTTCATGGTAGCATGCTCATCTCAGCCCAAACAGGTGGTCCACGTGCAGAGACAAGAAATGGGGGAAGGGATTACATGAAGGAGGGGGGCCGAGAGCATCCAGCACTGATGGGTGGGAGAGTCTTTCTCGTTTATTGTTCACCAATTTTAAAACTACTTCACAGGGGACATCATAGGAAGGGGGTGAGCTAGGGGTGTACATGTTACAGGAAGGGTGGGGTCTCCATGTGACAAGATGGGTGGGCCTAAGTTCCCTGTTTCCTGAAGGCTACCAAGCCTTGATTGCCCTTGGGTGGGAGACTTTAGCTAAAACTTTCAGAGGGCTGAGCCCTGGTGTCATAGTGGTTGTGTGCGGGACTGCAGCCCATGGGGTTGATGGTTCAAATCCAGCAGCAGCTCTCCAGGAGCAAGGCTGGGCACCAGGGCAGTGATGCCACACACACACACACACACACACACACACACAAACTTTCAGGGGAAGTGGCCCATTGTCCCAACAGTAGATGGTGGGCCCTATCTTTTGTGAGACACACAGAAGCCTGATAGCTGGAACTTTTAGGGAGAATATTGAACTTCCACACCAAATGCTGGTAAATGGTTGCTAGTACTTGCTTAATATTTTGGAGTATATATAATTGGGGCAAAGTTCTGATTTCCTCCCCCAGTGGATGGCATCAGGAGAAGACAGAAGCAAATGCAGGCTAGTCCACAAAGAGGCTATCATATCCCAGCAGGCCAAGGACATCACCTCACCTTCTCTGCATCTCAGGGGTGGAATGCATACAACTCACTAGGCAGAGGTCTTTTTGGCAGTCATTCCGTGGTGCTAGGACTGCCTTACCACACAAAGCCAGAGTGGAGGTGATTGACAAAATCACTTCATGACCCATTGGTAAGTGGCCGTAGGTCCGTGTCATTCCAAGCAAGTTAAAATGCCAACAAGCCTGCCTTCCAAAAGCTGCTAGTCTCCTCACTGAGACTTGAGAATGTCACATGGATTTCCACCTCGCACGCAGTCTGACAGCTCTGCCTGGTCCACCTTTCAGAAGGATGGCATTAGTCTCTTGGCCATTCTCTCACTCAAAGCCTTCCCTTCCAGAATCGAGAGCTATTTTTCTCTTCTTCTAGGCTTATAAAAAGTATTTTGTATCATCACTGATTATGGTTTTTGTGGCAGTCATGTACTTTGGTGTCAATTTCATGATTGGGAGTGTAGGGCTGGAATCTAGCCTGTCACTGTGGAGATAGCCAATGAGATTTCTGTGTAGACATGGTTTTCTCTGAGAATTCTGGGAAATCTGGTGACATTTCCCATGTGAAGGGCAGAGAATATAGACTCAATCCTTTGGAGACACTTGACTGACAAGACAAGATGGCACCATGCTGATAAGAGTCCTGGAGGAGCTGGAGGAGAAGCCACATGCGCTTGCCCTAATGGAACCAGATCTCTGGGGCCAGAGAAGCCACGTGGAGACAGACCCTTGCCAGGGCTGAGATGCTTCTACCACCACTGGATACACAAGACTCTTCACCTACTGGCATGTGATTGTCCTGGTGTTGCTGCATGTGTTTCTTGAGTCTGAAGACTTATGGATTGGTAGCGGATAGATGGGCTAATATCAGACTTATGCCCTTAGCCTGGACTGGGTTAGGATGCTTTCTCAATGTTCCATTCTTCTCATATAAACCTTTCCCTTATATACACATGAATGTTTATTAGTATGTTTCTCTAGTCCACCTGGACTAACACAGTTTTTTTTAGCAGTACCATTGTCTGGCAATACTGATGTACACTGAAGTATAACACAGCTACAGGGAAACAAACAAAAGAGTAGGGAAGCACTAAGGTGAAAGCATCAATTTTGGTAAAGAGACAGGAAAGAGATCATCTGTGAACCAGAGAGCATCATTGTTCTTCAGGGCAGGCTCTAGTAAAGGAATAAGTGTGCAGGGGTGAAGAGAACCAATGATCAGAGATGGTTCTCTGCTTTCAAGGATAAGTCCATGGAGCAAGATGTTGGACTTGGTTGTAGACACATCAGCCCCCTCCCCACCCACAGTGCTTGTGTGTAATTTTAAAGGAGCCCTGGCAGTGCAGTGGTTAAGAGCTTATTTGTGAACCAGGACATCAGTGGATTGAACCTGTCAGCCACTCCATGGGGGAAAGAGATTGCCACCTGCTTCTGTTACAGGCTTGAAAACCCCGTGGGGGTATTTTACTCTCTCTCCTACAGGGAGGCTGTGTGTTGGAATTGCCTGCAGGGCAGTGGGTGGGTGGACAATTGGCAGGTGATTCAAGCAGGCAGTTCTGTGAGGTCAGGAGGGAGAATTTATAGGGGATCTGCAAGCACTCTGCATTTTGTCCGCTCTTGATATACTGTTTTATGGCTCCCAGGGGGCTTTCACAACCATTGGTCCACTGTCAAATTTGATTTTAACAAACACTCTAAAAAGCAGGTCATGCACATTTCCGTGAGACCCAGGGTAGTTCCCAAAGCGACACGTGTGTCTGGTTATACAGATGGTTAACATGAGGACGCAGGGGAAAGTGCTTGATTGCACACCAGACCACTACAAAGTGTGTGTGTGTGTGTGTGTGTCATCATTCCCCAAGAGGCCACAGAAGCCAAACTAAATGCTTACCTGAATGGTTGGCAGTTAGCAACCACTTAGAGATGCCTCAGAAGGCAGGCCTTGGAATCTGCTTCGGAAAGGTGACAGCCTGGAAAATCTAAGGTGCACAGAGCCAGCCTGTGTTGGGATGGAGTTACACAAAGGTTGGTGTGGAGGGGGCAGGTGTCATTTTGGAGGAGAACAGAACACCGGAGGACTTTGGTGCATTTCCCCCTCCCCCCAATTTAAGGACCAGTCAGAGGAAAAAGAAGAGCAGATAAAGGGGACCACATGACTATCCCCATTAGACTCAAGGTCCTCCGGGAAAGAAGGCTTCTGTCATTTCTGGCACCTCTGAGCACCAAGCACACAGTAGGTGTGAATCGTCATGTCCACTCTACTAGAGCCTAGCTAGTAACCGGTTTGGCTTACATCCGCCCTGATGGATGCAGTCTGGTAAGCACACAGAGCAGAGTGAATGATTGCAGGGAGGGAGGAGAGAGAGAGAAAACGTGTTTTCAGACAGTATTTGGAATGGCAGCTTCCTGAAATGGGTCAAGTATGCTCAGCCGGATAAGGGCTGAACTTGGAAGGAACAGATTTCTGCGGAAGGAGGAGGGTGGACTGGAGAAAGGAAGGGGTGGAGGTGGGGGATCAGGAAGGCCCAGGCGACTTGCATCAGAGAGTGGCCCCGCTGGCCATGATGTGCTTGCTGGCCAAAAAACGTGGGATCTTTCCAGGGTCCAGCCCAGGGAAGGGGGAGCGACGGCCTAGAGCCTAGTACCGCTAGGTGGAAGGTTCCTTTCTGAATGAGGTCTAAGGTCCGAATGGGCTGGTGGTTAAAGGCACAGAGAGATGAAGGGGTTCGTTTCAGGGTCACCTTGGAGGGTGGCCCACTGGCAGAGTGGCAAGGTCCTTCCCTTTGGGTGCAAGGGAGCACCGCCCCGTGCTCCGGCACCCCCCTGCTTCTTCCTAGTGCACGGTCACCCCCAGGGCCCCTCTCCTCCCCGCTCTCCTGTTCCATCTCCCCGGGGCTCGGGGCTGCCAGGCCGCGGTGCTCAGGGCCCACGCGCGCGGCTCGCCCTGCGCGCAGCCCGCTCCGCCGCCGCCCGAGAGCCCGGCCCCAGCCGGAGCCCCGGGCGGGGACGCAGCCTAACGGTCCCGGCCGCGCCCCGCCCGGCCGCGCCGCGGCTGGCCGCCCGCCCCCTGCGTCATGACGCCGGCGCCCAACGCGGAAGCCGCTCGCGGCGCGCCTGGTCCAGCCGCGGGCTGAGCGCGGAGCCGCGGAGGCGCGGCGGCGATCGGGGCCGAGCGCGAGCCGAGCGCGACCTCCAGCCCCGTGGACGCGGCCGAGCCGGCGGCGCGGGCGGCGGCGGCGGCGGCGGCGGCAGGCGGAGCGGAGGCGAGGCGCGCCGGGGCCGCCGCCGGGGGGATGCGGCTGCCTCTTCAGGCGGGTGTGTAGAGAGGGCGGGTCCCCGGCCTCGGGTGCACGGCGGTGGAGGCACGGGGAGGCGGCGGCCATGGCGACCCCCGGCAACCTGGGGTCTCTGCTGGCGAGCAAGACCAAGACCAAGAAGAAGCACTTCGTCGCGCAGAAAGTGAAGCTGTTTCGGGCCAGCGATCCGCTGCTCAGCGTCCTGATGTGGGGAGTCAACCACTCGGTAAGGGCTGGGGCTGCGGCGCGCGGTCCCCTGCCGCCGCCTCCTCTCCCTCCTCCTCTCCCTCCTCCTCCTCCTCCTCCTCCTCCTCCTCCTCCTCCTCCTCCTCCTCTTCTTCTCCCTCCTCCTCCTGCTGCTGCCGCTGCCGCAGCTGCTGCGGCCGGACATCCCCATCCCCGCGGGCGCGGGGCCCGGCCTCGCGCTCGCCCGCTCGGGGGTGCTGCTGGCCATCGCCCAGGCTCGGCGCCCAGCCCGCGCGCCCATCCCCTCCGGGAGGCTCGGGCGCGCCTCGGGCCCCCTGGGTCGGGCCTGGTGCGCAGTGAGCGTCCTGCCCGCGCTCGAGCCCTACGG